>WOXC01003173.1:0-283520 GCA_011680675.1 Gymnobelideus leadbeateri
ATTTTCTTTTTGATATTGAACTCCAGAACCTGGCTATAATATTCCTAGAAGTTTTGGGGGGAGGATCTTTTTTCAAGAGGTGATCAGTGAATTCTTTCAATTTCTATTTTGCCTTCTGGTTCTAAAATATCAGGGCAATGTTCCTTGAAAATTTCTTGAAGGATGATTTCTAGGTTTTTTTTTTTTGATCATGGCTTTCAAGCAGTCCAATAATTTTTAAATTATCTCTCATGGATCTATTTTCCAGGTCAGTGGTTTTTCTAATGAAATATTTCACTCTGCCTTCTATTTTTTCATTTGTTTGGATCTGTTTAATAGTATCTTAATTGGGGCAGCTAGGTGGTGTAGTGAATAGAGCACTGGTCTTGGAGTCAGGAGGACCTGAGTTCAAATCTGGCCTCAGACACTTGACACAATAGCTGTGTGACTTTGGGCAAGTCACTTAACCCCAATTGTCCTCCAAAAAGCAAAAAAAAATGTTATCTCGATTTCTCATAAAGTCATTAGCTTCCATTTGCTCCAATCTATTTCTGAAGGAATTATTCTCTTCAGTGAGCTTTTGAAATTCTTTTTCAATCCGACAAATTTGGCTTTTTAAGGTATTCTTCTCCTCATTGCCTTTTTGAGCCTCTTTTGCCATTTGAGTTAATCTGTTTTTTAAGGTGTTATTTTCTTCAGTCAGGTTGTTGACTCTTTAAATGATTTTCTTGGATCATTCTCATTTCTCATTCCAATTTTTCCTCCACTTCTCTTACTTGATTTTCAAAATCCTTCTTGAGCTCCTCCATGGCCTGTAACCAATTCATATTTTTCTTGGAAGCTTTTGGTACAGGAGTTCTGACTTCACTGTCTTCTTCCTGTTATATGCTTTGCTCCTTTTTGTCCCCAAAAAAGGAATCTAAGGTTTGATTGCTGTGCTTGCTTTGCTTGCTCATGTTGCCACTCAATTACTTGACTTTTGAGTTCTTTGCCACAGTAGAACTCTGCTTCCAGAGAGTAGAGCTTTTCCCCAAATCCCCAAATCACTGGGGTTTTCGCAGCTGTCGGCTCTCTAAGCTCTCACTCACTGGTCATGTACCTCAGGACCACCATCACAATCCACCTCCAGGCAAATTAAAAGCAAGTGCAATTACCCTCTGAATGGTCGCTTGGTCCCCTTACAATCTGCAGGCCAGGAGCTCTGAAACAGCCATGTGGAGGTAGCTGCATGGCCACCATGCCTCAGTGCCTTCTCTCTCTGGGGGCAGAGGCTGGACCATGCTCTCTCCACCCCCCCCCCCCAATTCCAACAGAGTTCCAAACTGACCTATTATTTTGTCTTTACCATTTATGGTTTGATATTTCTGGAAACCCCCACAGCTGCTGGTGATCCACTCTCCTGAAATCTGCTCCAGCTACTGCTGGTCGGGGCTGCCCTGGGGCTAAAACCCTGGGCTCATGTGGGGCTGGGCTGGG
The DNA here is from genome assembly GCA_011680675.1 of Gymnobelideus leadbeateri. Taxonomy (NCBI): domain Eukaryota; kingdom Metazoa; phylum Chordata; class Mammalia; order Diprotodontia; family Petauridae; genus Gymnobelideus; species Gymnobelideus leadbeateri. Next base: position 1,456 of record WOXC01003173.1, read on the forward strand.
CTCCTAGCACACTGTGATAGACCCTTCCTATCCTCCTGCTTGGCTGCCTTCAGTGGGAGATTTATTTCTCTCTGTCAGTTTGTGGGTTCTGTAGCTCTAAAATTTGTTTAGAGTTATATTTTATAGGTATTTGAGGTGGTTATGGTGGGAGCTCATAGACTTTTCCTGCTTCTATGCTGCCACCTTGGCTCTGCCCCCCCTTATTTTTCATGATAGAACTACTTGATGGCTTTATATCTGAACCACAGTTAGTTATTTCTGTCAAAGTCCTAATGCAAAATTGTGCTGAGCTGTTGTCTCACAGAAAACTGTATGTAGTAAAGCTATAAAAACCCTTCCCTGTATCCCGTTCTAAGATCATGCCTTACCAAACCTCACCCTTGGATTATTCCAAGCATCTACAGGCTTCACTCCTGCTCATGTGCTGCTGAATGAAGCTGGAGAAAAATCACTAAACTGTACTGACTAGGTCCATTATTAATGTATTAACTAAACTTAAACTGATCCTGACTGTAGCAGGGCAATCCTTTATACCTCCCACAATTCACTACCAGCTTTTTCAAACTTTTTTGTCCCTCCTGAAACTTCCTATAGCTTCCCCTTCATGGGCTGCCCTTTTAGCTGACTATCTTGCCTCATTATTCACTGAAAAAAATTGAGTTGTTGAACGCTCCTTCTTTCTTCTTTATTTCACATCACTCAAAAGATTCCACTACTATCTCTTCCTGTAACCCAGTGTCACATAAAGATGTTGCCCTTCTCCTTAACAAGGTAAAACCCTCTGTGCACATGAGGAATCCCATTCCATCCCATTTTCTCTAAGATTGTTTCCATTATCATCCCCATATTCTCACTTATCTTCAGTCTCTCATTCTCTAGTGGCTGCTTCCTTCCTGCCTACAAAGATGCTCATGTGTCCTATTCTCAAAAAAAAAAAAAAAACAAAACCCAAAAACAAACAAAAAAAAAACCTCTTGGGTTCACTTGGAATCACTTGATTCACCCTCCTTCTTATCTATTGTCCTATTTTTCTCTATCAAGGCAAAATTCCTTGAGAAGAATCTATAATTAGTGCCTCCACTTTCCTCCAACTCTCTTCTGAGCTCTGTGCAATATGGTTTCTGATGTAATCATTCAACTGAAATTGCTCTCTCTGAAGTTAGTAACAATCTCAATTGTAAATCTAAAGGTCTTTTCTCAATTCTCATTTCTCTTAAGCTCTCTGCTACCTTTGGCACTTCTCCTTGATACTCTCTTCTCTGTAGATTTTTATGACATAGCCCTCCTCTACTTCTACTACCTTTCTAATTGTTCCTTCTCCATTTTTTACTAGTTCTCCAACCACATCATACCTGCTAAGAATATGTTCACCCCAGGGCTCTAACCCTCTTCTCTTCTCCTTCTATAATATTTCCCTTGGTAATCCTATCAGCTCCTATAGCATCAGCTATCATTTCTATGCAGAGGACCCTGAGATATCCTTGTCTAGCCCTAACCTCTCTTCTATCCTCCAGTCTCACATCTCCAACTGCCTCCTGGAAATCTCAAACTAAATGTCTTGTAGACTTTCAAAACCCAACGTTTCCAAAACTGAGTTTATCATCTTCCCTCCCCCTTCCCAAATCCTGCCCCTTTCTTAGCCTCCTTATTACTGTCAAAAGTGTCATCATTCACTTAATCCCCACAATCACAAACTAGGGATTGTCTTATTGTTTGATTTCTCACTATCTCTCATGCCCCATATCTGACCAGTTTTCAAGTCATACCTTCCTTACATCTCTTGCTTATATTCACCTCTTCCCTCTGACATTGCAAATACCCTGAGGCACATATTCATGACCTCATTATGGACTATTTGCAATAGCCTGCTTCTTGGTCTCCCTGCCTTAATTCTCTCCCAAAACTACCCTCCACTTAGCTATCAAAATGGTTTTCCTAAAGGCCAGGTCAAACCATGTCACCTCCCCCTATTCAATCAATTCTTGCAACTCCCTATTAGCTTCTAGGATAAAATATAAAAATCTCATTGAGTTTTTAAACACAACCTAGCCCTTTCTTATCTATCCAGTCAACTTACATCTTACTACCCAGCCTACTTATAAAACATTGCAATGCAGAGACATTCTTTCTTGCTGTTCATTATACATGATGCTAGATCTCATTACTTCAAGCTTTTTCCTGTTTTCTAAGCCTAGAACTCTCCCTCCTCAACTATGCTTCTTAGCTTTTCCAGCTTTTTAAAAATCTAAGCTAAAGACCCAACTTCTTCCAAGAAGTAGTCTCAGACATCCTTAGTAAATATAGACATGGACAGATACTGATAAGCAAAAGTACAGATATAGATAACAATCCACATCTATACACACTTATCTATATCTCTATCTGTACATACATGCTATATTTGTTTGCACATAGTTTGCATACTGCGATATTTTGCTTCACAGAAGTGTGTGTGTGTCACTTTCATGGTCTGAAAAATCCACAATCTACTGCTTAGTTATGTAATATCAGAATAAAATTAAGGAAAAATATAATTACTTGGATCTGAGGCTTGAGTTCTCTTGAATTTTCTCAAAATTCTTAAAATTTTCTCAAAATTCATCAAAAATTCTCAAAATTAACTGAGAAATACCAAATCCTCTAAGTGACTGGTCTACTGCCACCTCATATTAATTATTAATTTTAGAGTTTAACTAATCCACAGGTTCATGAATGCTTAGCCATAGAAGATGTGTAAAAGAAACAATAAGACAAATATTTCAATCAAAAAAACTTTTTATTAGCCTAAATACTGTTACTACAGAGAATACAGCATGAGTATTATGTTTAGAAATCTGCCATATTTCTCAAAGTTAAGTAAAAACAATTTGAAAGGTAAGTGGATCCCATGTCAAACATCATCATTCTGAAGACACACTTTCAGAATAATATCCAAGCGAACAATCTGAGAAATGACCAAGTAGTATTGTGTTACAGTATACATCAGCACAAGAGAATGTGAAGTTGCCATTTGTTAGCAAGCTGTCAAAACATGTGCTTTCTTATGAAATTCACAAACCATGTGAATGTCTTGATAAAAAAGCAAGTGCTAATTTCTAATGTCTTTCACAGGTCTGTAAACTAAGGAAAATTATATAAATTATAAAAAATATAAGTCTTAGGAATATGAGAGATTCACAGGTACTATGGATAAACAAACATGAGAGTAAAAGGGTTATTTTCCTTTTTAATTTAGATGCTTTCTGTATAAATTGATCATGTCTTAAATTATCATAACACAATTTGTTCTGAGATCTTTCACTTTTAGAAACAGCAATGGATCTGTGATGTCCTCAAGAGTTGTACCCCTTGCTAAGGTGCAGATCATAATTTATCTATGCCTTCTCATCCAATGGAATCTTTATAACCTTTGTTAAATGCTTGACTGAAAATTCACAGAACAGTGTTGATTACTTTCCTCTAGGTCTCTTGATATTATAAGGGTACAAATATAGGACATAAAGTGTCTATTTGCTACCCCTTACTCTAGTTATATGATCAGGTAACATTTTTTTCCCAAGCATATATCACATAGGTGATATATTTTATACCACTTTTTGTGTATAATTCATTGTTAGATATATCCTGTAATTTCTTTATGCCAACCATCTTTTTCTCCTTTCTCCTTTGGATATTCCATAATTTTGAATGCTTAGAAACTGCCATGTTTGATAGCCTCAAAGAATCATCAGAAAAATATTGATATTAAAAGATTCATATATTTTTCAAGGAGAGGCTTGGTGTCAGTAAAGTTCTATGGAATTTTCAAATATAATCCTTGTTCCTAATGAACTATTATTTCTTTTTTTTTTTGCTTTTTGGAGGGCAATTGGGGTTAAGTAACTTGCCCAAGGTTACACGGCTAGGTTGTTTTTGTGAACTATTATTTCTTTATGCACGTGTGTGTGTGTGTGTGTGTGTGTGTGTGTGTGTATCACATATATTATATGTACTCATACAGTGATGTATCAGTTCTATGGATTTTCCATCCAACTATATCATAATCTAAATTTTTTTCAATGGGTTTTTCCTTTGTGGATAGTTAGACTTAGTCTTTTGGATGATCATTAATCTCACTTCAGAGATTTTGCAGTGTTCTGGAGAAGAATGCAATCAAAACAATTCCATCCACAAATGGGAACAACCAGAATTAACCATACATGGAGAATCCCTTTTCCTTTTGAAATCTTCACCTGACATGCTCCATGACAAGGATGAATAACTTAAAAGAGTATTCTGAACACTTCACCACCCAGACCCTGTTAGCCACAAACAGGACACCGCAATGCACTGTCCAAGACATGCTCAAAGGTGATCTCAAGACCCAATCAAGCAGGACTGAGACTGAGAGTATTATATTCATCACCTGCCATCATCAGAAGAATTATTTCCATCACCTTCTGAGACTACCAAGCATGAGCACAGCCTAGCATACTCTTTATGGACTTATTTATCTAAGACCAGCAAACTCAAATGACCTCCTTGATTCACAATCTCTATGACTGGCTGTCCAAAAGCAAGTTACTCTCCTCAATACAATAACCCCGATTTCCCATTGACTTTCATTCTGCTCCTTTCACTCCAGTTCTGCCACTCATTGTACCCTCTAGAATTCCTATTTTTTAATTAATAAATTTCTTCAATTTAGACTTCTTCCTCTTGTGATCTTTTATTTTTTGTGTGTTTTTCCAATTAATGAGGAGTTATTTTTTCTCTTTGTCCTATGTCACAAATGTCCCAAATAAAACTTTCGTTAACAAATCTGTACAGCTGTAATGGCAAGCAAAGAAATACTTAGCATCTTGTTTCAGCTACATAAGTATTTAGCACCTTGTTTGAGCCCCTTGTGATTTGAAGATGGGAGGAACTTGCTGATGCAACAGGAAGGGTGGGACAGGAAGGAGAACCAACATATAAAAGGAGGAACACAAGCTGGGCCTTAGTAGAATTGAGAAGGAGAACACTTGTGGTGACTCTCTAATGATTTATGTTGATTTCTCAGACCTTGTTTGTGGGTCCATGTTGATTCTGCAGGTACAAACTGAATTGATAATGGTGCTGGCAATGTGTATGGATGTTGTTGTGGCTCTTTTAAGCTCTGTCTTCCCAGAAATAGGAACTGTGAAAAGCCTGAGGTGGACTGGTCACTGTAAGCTTCAATATGGAATGGGAAATGGACAAGGAACTGGATGAGAAGATGGACTAGGAGCTGGGCCAGGAGCTAGGAGCTGCCTATCTGTGAGTCCAGGTGACAGTTGGGTGAATTTGGAAAAGAACTGGGAGCATAGAAGAGGAACCATGGAATTTGGGAACCAGTCTTGAGCCAAGATGAAAAGACCTCTCCTTGGGTCCTTAGTGCTGACTGACAAGATCATGATTTACTATGACCTAGCAGAGGGTGAACTTTGTACTTTGTACCCCTTAAGGATGATTGAGTTAGGGGCGGAGTCAAGATGTCGGAGAACAAACAAGACTTCCTTGGGGCTCCAGCTCCCACCACCTCCACTTCATGTAAAAGGTGACTCTAAACAAACTCTGGAGCTACAGAACCCACAAAATGACACAAAGAAGCTAACCTCCCACTGAGGACAGCCCGGCAGGCTGTCAGAAAGCAGCCAGCTCAGCACTCTGGATACCGACTCCAGCCCCACTCAAGCCAGAAGTTTTAACCTCAGGGTGGGCCTGACCAGCCACTGGCTGGAGGGACTTCAGATCACCAGAAGTTGTGGCAGTTTCCAGAATTATCAACCTAGAGATGCCAAGGACAAAGTGAGAGGTCAGTGCAGTGTGGACTTTGGGATCCAGTGGTTTGGGAGTATGGTTGGCCCTTTCCCCTGGGGCGAGAAGTCTCTGAGGCGCTGTGGCCGTGCAGCTGCAGCCACTTGGATGCTTCACAGCTCCTGGCCTGCAGATTGTAGGGAGACTAAGGGACCAGTCTGAGGGGTAACTGCTCTTGCTTTAACATGCTTGGGTCAGGATTGCAGTCTAGGGTGGAGGTCCTAGGATGTGCAACCAACTTGCCAGAGTGTATGGAGGCTTCAGAGAGGGCACTCAACTAATATCTTTGGCAGCTGAGAAAACCCCAGCCTTTGGGACAAAGCTCCCCTGTCTGGTAGCAGAGTCCTACTGTGGCAAAAAGCACAAAAGTCAAGTAATTGAGTAGCAACATGAGCAGGCAAAGGAAGCAAAGCAAACTGAGCAAGCCAACTTTACACTCCTATTTTGGGGACAAAAAGGATCAAAGCATGGAACAGTTGGAAGACAATGAAGTCAGAATCCCTGCACCAAAAGCTTCCAAGAAAAATACAAGCTGGTTACAGGCCATAGAGGACCTTAAGAAAAATTTTGAAAACCAAATAAGAGAAGTGGAAGAAAAATTGGGTAGAGAAATGAGAACGATGCAAGAAAATTATGAAATGACAGTCAACAATCTGACTGAAGAAAATAACACCTTAAAAATAGACTAACTCAACTGGCAAAAGAGGCTCAAAAAGGCAATGAGGAAAAGAATGTCTTAAAAAGCCGAATCTGACAGATGGAAAAAGAATCTCAAAAGTTCACTGAAGAGAATCATTCCTTCAGAATTAGATTGGAGCAAATGGAAGCTAGTGACTTTATGAGAAATCAAGATATTAAACAGATCCAAACAAATGAAAAAACAGAAGGCAATGTGAAATATCTCATTGGGAAAACCACTGATCTGGAAAATAGATCCAGGAGAGATAATTAAAAAATTATTGGACTACCTGAAAGCCATGATCAAAAAAAGAACCTAGAAATCACCCTTCAAGAAATTCTCCAGGAAAATTGCCTTGATGTTTTAGAACCAGAGGGCAAAATAGATGTTGAAAGAATCCACCCATCACCTCCTGAAAAAGATCCCAAAAAGAAAACTCCTAGGAATATTATAGTCAGGTTCTGGACTTCCCAGATCAAGGAGAAAATATTTCAAGCAGTCAGGAAGAAACAATTTGAATACTGTGGAAACATAATCAGGATAACACAGGATCTGGCAGCTTCTACACTGAGGGATTGAAGGGCTTGGAATATGATATTCCAGTGGGCAAAGGAACTGGGATTAAAACCAAGAATCACCTACCCAGCAAAACTGAGTATCATATGTCAGGGAAAATATGGTCATTCAGTGGAATAGAGGACTTTCAAGCATTTTTGATGAAAAAAAATAAGGATGACTGAGGTAAGCATGATTAGAAGCTAGTCTCCAATCAGGAAGAAAGAAGACTTTCTGACTGACTGAGATTAAGACAAGGTGACCTAGGGGTGGGAAACCTTTGTACTTTGTATCCTCTAAGGAGGACTGCTCCTTAAGGATGATTGAGTTAAGGACTTACTGAGTGATATATTTGTTTAAAACTATGTGGCCACTTTAGTCCTAAGTTATTTTATATCATTGTGAATGCTGAATAAATAGAGAGTTTACTATACTATGTGATCAGAACCTAGGAGCTATTCACAGCAGAAGTCCTCTGGAGAGATGCTCCTGCTTGGCTTTCCAAGAGTCGAGTGAGAAGATTAAAATTGTTCCTGTATCATTTCCTTATTGATTCTACTTACAGTTGATTGGTTTTGTCCTATAACTGCTTAAGTCATGTTTCTGTCTCTGAACTTAGTTCAGAATTCTGCTAGCTTGTAATGGATTAAGTTCCTTTACTATTCACTGTTCTATGTTCTATTCCTTGCTTCAAGGAATTTAGCTACCCTTGGGGAACGCAAATGAATACCAGGGTCTCTGGTCTTGTATCTTTACACCAGCAAATTATCTTTCAAGGATGTCTTTTTTTTTTTGTCCAAAGAGTTAAAGTTTAGAAATTCATTTCTTTCATAAAATATTCTAAATCTATGAGAATTATCCCCTCAGCAACATTTGCAAATCACTTTGTGCCACATGACACCTATTAACCTACATAACTTCAGTTTCTGAGAAACTTCATGGCATTTGTGTTAATATGTGAGAAGCAGATTGGTGGATCTTGTCCCCATCTTACCCTCATTTTTGCCAATTAAAGGTGGTCTTATCACATTCCCGGGCACCTGTGAGTATGATCCTCCTGTCCACTATCAATGACTTCAGGATACAGCTGGGTCCCATAAATCCATTTAAAAGCATTCTTTCAAGATAAAGAAGGGATGGTCTGGGACTCAGTGTGTGTAAACCCCTTTCCTTAATGTAACCCATCATTACTCACCTCCATGATGCTATCAATTCCATAACCAATAATATTTTTTCTATTTTGTTCTTTTTCCTATGCTTATAAAAATGATTTGCATATTTAATTCTTTGTCTTTGGCTAAAACCTGAGGTAACCATTGGCCCATCTTATTCTCAGATTACCAGCTCTGATGATAAAATGTTATCTTGTGCAGGGAATTGTGCCTCAGTCTACCTTTTCATTAAATTTTTCATGTGACACAAGTACCTACAGAGACTTGGCTTCCCCAAAGACACTTCATCCTTGGTCACCCTTTCTAGCATTGCTTGTAATTTAACACTGGAAGCCCCCAACACACTGGTCATGGAGGAGGAATTGGGATACTATATGTTCCCCACTGCCATTATTACTGAGTAACTTCTCTTTTGAGGATAACTCTAACCAATTTATCACCCATTCCAGATCACAATGGCAATTATCCACCATTTCCCAAGTCATTCTTTGTCCCTTCTTAAGGAATTGAGTTTCTGACTCATGGTCTTCTTCATTTTAATTCCTGTCATTATACTATGAGACTTCACTACATATGCTGATATCCACTCAAACTCTCTAACTTCTCAATCCCTCAAATTCCTTAACTATCATCACTTAGTCAATTATATCAATTCACCTATACACAGGGATGGTCATACCTTTGCCATAACCATTAACCACTTGTTTCTACCATAATTCATTTACATTCATTCATTCATTACATAATTCATTCCATCTCCTTCCCTACAATTAGTCTTCCCTTCTCTTATCTCTTCTCATCTCCTTCTCAGCTGAGGATTTTGCTTTTTACTTTACTTAGAAAAACAAGATATCATCACAAGCTCCTTCTCTTTCTACAACTTTTAAACCTTTTGACATCATCCCTTATCTTCTATTCATTTACCTCAGACTCTGATAAATGGGTGATCCTTCTCTTTGTCAAGGTCAACATATATCCTAGGTCCTTCCCCCTTCTATCTTCTCTAGTAGGTTGCTCCTGCCTTAATTCATCTCTCCTATCTCCAATCTCTCTTCAACTACTGATTCCTTCCCTGTTTCCTTTAAACACGCCAAAACCTCTCCCATCCTTAATATCCCTTCATTAGACTCTAATACCCTTTTAGCTCACATGCAATATCTCTTCTCCATTTCTAAGTCAAATTCCGAGGGGTAACTGTCTATATCTGTTGTATTTACTTCTTCTCCCCTCACTCATTTCTTGATCTTTATAGTACTCAACTTCTGTTTTTGACACTATTAATTACCCTCTCTTTCCTGGAAACTTTATTTGCATTTTTAAGACATCATTCAGTTTCTCTATTTTTCTACACACCTTACCATTTTTTTGTTTCCTTTACTAAATCATTCATATCTAGCTCCTGACCTGTAGATATATGCTCAGGCTGTCTTTAGCCCTCTTCCCTTATTTTTTTTTACATTGTCTCTCTTGGTAACCTTATTGGCTCCCTACTATACAGATGGCTCCCAGATCTTCATATTCAGTTTTCCTAATTCTCTTGGGCTCCATTACTACATGTCTATCTATTAAACATTTTAAACTGGACAACCCAGAGGATTCTCATACTCAACAAAATCAGAACAGAACTCACTGCTTTTCTATTAAACCCATTCCTCATATGAACTTCCCCATTTCTAGTGAGGGCTGAGGGCACCATCATCTTTCTAGTCACCCCAAATTCAGAGTTTATGAGTCACCATTAACTCCTCATTTTATTCCCCCATATCTATTTAGTTACCAAGTCTTATCTATTCTACCTTTAAAACATGTCTCCTACACTTTTCCCTTCTCTCCTTCACATGGTGACTATTCTAATTTAATCTATTTAACCTCAACTTCTTGTCTGGACTAATGTAATAGCCTACTAAGGGAGCCAACAAGCCTCAAGTGTCTTTCCTCTCAAATCCATCCTCCACATGACCAAGGTAATATTCCTAAAACAAAACTCTGTCATGCTAGTCCCTTACTCAAGAAGCTCCAGTAGCTTCCTATTATTGCCCCTTGATAAAAATATAAACTCTTTTTGGCATTTAAAATCCTTACAATCTTATTTCAGTCTACATTCAAGTATTGTGATAAAAATTAGTCCCCTTTCATACTCTACAGTGAAGTCAAACTTGCTCCTCCTCACACCTAACATTCCACCTCTATTCTCTCTACCTTTGCAGAAGCACTACTTACATGTATTCCATCCATTTTTTATTGATATCACCAGATACCAGTATCTCCCCACACTCTGCACCAAATTACTTTGCTTTTACTTTATACACACATACATATATATGGAGAGAGAGAGCGAGGGAGAGAGAGAGAGAGAGAGAGAGAGAGAGAGAGAGAGAGAGAGAGAGAGAGAGAGAGAGACGAGACCCTGATTCCCTCTCAAGGTAAGTTGCTTGAGGAGAGGGACTGTTTTGTTTTTGCATTTTTATCCCCAGTACCTAAGGTCATATATGGTATAGAGTAGGTGCTTAATAAATGTTTCTTGAGTAAAGGATTGGACTAAAACTATCCAGACTCTATTCAGGTGTTTAGATATCTGAATTTAACTTACTTTTTTGGAAGTTTCATTTTTTTCACTTTTTCTTCAGCATGCTCATCTGATATTCCCACATGACAGCCTAAGGCCAACAAAGTCCTAGAAAAAAAATTAGAAATACGTTATACCAATTCTGTCATATGTAGAAACATGATACATAAAAGTGCATTAATGTGAAACACTAGCTCCTAGAATTATACAATAGGAATACTTTACTTCCAGATAGTTGAATGGTTTCTAAATTAGGACTACGTAACCAATTTGTGTAAGCAGGGGACCTTTGTTTTTCCCTTCTTCTAGATAGCTTTATTTCCCTTCATAATATTTTTGGCCTTTCCTGAAATATATTCACCAAAATTTTGTGCTATTTTTTCAAGAGCCTTTGAACAATTCAGAGGCTGGTCTTTTTGTTTTGTTTTTAACAATTAAACCAATTCAATTAAACAAAGTTTTATTAAGTGTTTATGAAGTATGAGGTACTAAGGGCAAAAGAACAAAAAAAAGTACCTATGCTCAAATCCTGTTAGTTCTGTGTGATGTGAAAGCATAAATAAATGCAAGCTCATTTGGAGACAGAAAGAGTAATAACAAGTAGAGGTCTAGAGAAGCTTTCCTAGAAAGTAGTACTTGGAGTACCAAGTGAAGCTTGGCCTTGAAATAACAGATAGAAGAGGGAAATGAGACAATGTTTTCTGTGTATGGGGGAAAATTAATGAAATGGCATTGAGAAAGTAGAAGTAATGCCAGTGAAAATTAGTCTCTTAAATATAAATCAAACTAACTCTTAGGTACCATATCTCACCAGTCAGATTGGTTAACATGACAAAACAGGAAAATTATAAAGGCTGGAGATTTGGAAAACTTGGAACACTAATGCATAGTTGGTGGAGTTATGAACTGATCCAACCATTTTGGAGAGCAATTTGGAACTAGACCCCAAAGACTGTCAAATTCTGCATACCTTTCCACCCAGCAGTATCACGTCTAGGGTTGTACTCCAAAGAGATCATACAAGTGAGAAAAGGACCCGTGTATACAAAAGTATTTATAGCACCTCTTTTTGTGGTGGCAAAGAACTGGAAATTAAGGGGATGCCCTTCAGTTGGGGGAATGGCTAAACAAGTTGTGGTATGTAATGCAATACTATTGTGCTATAAGAAATGAGGAGCAGAAGGACTTCATAATAACCTGGAGAGACTTATATAAACTGATGCTGAGTGAAGCAGAACCAGGAGAAGGTTGTACATAATTACAGACACATTTTATCTGTGATGACTAACTTTGATAGATGGGGCTTTTCTTAGTAATGAAAGTTTGTAAGACAACTCAAAAAGACTCATGGTGGAAAATGCTATGCACATACAAAGAAAGAATTACAGTCTGAATGCAGATTGAAACAAACTACTTGCTCTCTCTTTTTTGCTTTGTTTTGTTTCTTCTTTCTTGTTGTTCATTCCATTGGTTATAATACTTCTTTACAACTAGACTACTGTTCAATGTTAAGATATATGTAGACCCTACATTGGATTGCATGCCACCACCTAGGGGGATGGTACAGGAGAATAGAGGGAGAAGGAGAAAATTTGGAAGTCAAAAACTTGTGGAACTAAATGTTGTAAACTAAAAGTAAACAAATTTAAAAGGAAAAAAATAGTCTCTTCCCTTTATAATGTGCCACTATAGAGTACCAGTACCTTTCTTTTGGAATGGGAATTAAGTCAAGTCTGATAAGAAGGAATAGGAAAAAAAGAGAGTTTTTTTTTTCATTTTTTCCTAGTCACCTACAATCTGTTTCCCTTCTGCTGCAATCCCCAATTTATTATAATATAATTTATTATAGTATGTTCTATGCAACCAAACTTGCTTAAAAATACTCCCAAGAGCTATTCTTTCATATATAATTTAAAAAAGAGTAACCATAAGAAAAAATCAACAAAACTAGTATGTTGCTAATAATTGAAAAAATGCAATGTTTTACACTTATGATGCCCAATCCACCCTAACACACAGCTCTGCAAAAGAGTAGAAGGTATCATCATGTAGGCAAAGAACTGTTGTAATTTTGCACCATTCATCCAATTGTTTTATGGTTGCTGTTCTTTTCATTGTAGTCATTAAACATATTGTCTTCTTTGTTTTACTTATTTTACTTTCTCTTAGATTTGTGTAAATCATTCCAAGATTCTCTATGTTCATAATATTCATTGTTTGTCACAACACCATAACATTTAATTTCATTCATGTACCACAATTTATTTTAGTATTTCCCCAATTGATGGATATTTACCTTGTTTCTAAATCTCTTTTACCATAAACTTGGCTACTATAAATATTTTTGGTCAATGTGAAACCATTTTTTTACTGTCAAAGACATTCTTGGAGTATGTCTAGGAGTGGAATCTCTGAGTCAAAAGGTATGAGCATATTTCTTTAATATAAATTTTAAATGCTTTCCAGAATGGTTGTACTAATGCACCACCAACAATATATTACTGTGCCTATATTTCAAAAACCTCTCCAACATTTTGTCATTTCTGTCAATTTTCTGAGTCTGAGATAAAACCTCAAATATCTTTTGATATACACTTATAATGAGTTCAAGTAATAAACTATCAATTATAAAGAGCTTTAAATTTTGAAAAATATTTTACAAATATTTCATTTTATCCTTACAATAACCCTGGGAGGGGTGTTCTTATTATTCTCTTTATATAAATAAAGAAACTGAGGCAGATAAAGGATAAGTAAATTGCCTGGAATCGTACAGCTACTACATAACTGAAAGCTCTAGTTTTCCTAAATTTAGATCCAGTGCTCTATCAATTATACTTCCTAGCTCCCTTACAATTACTGACTTGGAGCATTATTTCATGTGGTTGTTAATAGTTTTTAATTTTTTTAAACACCTCCTGTTCCAAACAAAACTAATGCAACCAAGATTAGAAGGAAAGTGGAAAACTGGAGGGGAAATTTACAGCAAGTTTCTCTGATAAAGGTCTAATTTCTCAAATATGTGAAGAACTGAGTTGAATTTACAAGAATACAAGTCACTCCCCAATTGATAAGTTGTCAAAGGATATGAAGAATTTTCAAACAAAGGAATCAAAGATATCTAAAGTCATAAGAAAAAAATGCTCTAGATCACTACTGATTAGAGAAATGCAGATTAAAATAACTCTGAGGCACTACATCATACCTATCAGATTGCCTAATATGACAAATGCTGGAGAGGATGTGGGAAAATTGGGACACTAATGCATTGTTGGTGGAGTTGTGAACTGATCTAACCATTCTGGAGAACAATTTGGAACTATGTCCAAAGACATTAAAAAAACCATGCATATCCTTTGACTCAGCAATATCGCTACTAGGTCTGTATATCAAAGAGATTTTTTTTAAAGGAAAAGGAATATGTACAAAAATACTTACAGCAGCTTTTTTTTTGTCACAGAAAAGAATTAGAAATTGAGTGGATGCCCATCAATCTGGGAATTGTTGAACAAATTATGGTATGTGATTGTGATGGAATACTATTGTACTATAAGAAATGATGAGCAGAATGTTTTCATAAAAACCTGGGACAGCTAGGTGGCGCAGTGAATAGAGCACCAGCCCTGGAGTCAGGAGGACCTGAGTCCAAATCCAACCTCAGACACTTAACACTTACTAGCTGTGTGACCTTGGGCAAGCCACTTCTTAACCCCAATTGCCCTGCCTTCCCCCATGTAAAGAAAAAAAAAAGAAAAGAAAAACCTGGAAAGGCCTACATGGACTGACACAAAGAGAAGTGAACACAACCAGGAGAACATGGTACACAGTAATAGCCATACTGTACAATGATACAATGTATATGACTTAGCTATTCTTGGATATTCTCAGAAATACAAAGATCCAAGACAGTTCCAAAGGAATTATGATGAAAAATGTTTTGAAATGAAAAAAATGGATGGAGTCTGAATGCAGGTTGAAGTAAACTATTTTTCACTTTGTTATGTTTTTCTGAGGGGGAAGGTGTTTACTTTCACAATATGACTAATATGGAAATGTTTTGCATGACTATACATGCATATTCTATATCAAACTGCTTGATGTCTCAGGGAAGTTGGAGATAAAGGAGAGAGGAAGAGAATTTGGAACTCAAAAATTAAAAACAAATGTTAACAACTATTTATACATGTAATTGGAAAAAATATTAGAGAAAAGAACCTCTTGCTCATATCCTTGGACTACTTTTGGGCGCTTTTGTCCTTACCTAATTATATTAATTGTCTATATATGCAGACAATTTATTAACTATATTTATATATGTTAAATAACAAACCTTTTTTTTCAGTAACTTCACAAAGAGTTGCTATTATCTTTTATTCTACCAAATCAACTGCTGTTACTATGTCAAGTTCTTTAAAGCATCACTATTGTAGTTTGATTAGTAGAGAACTAAAACTGTATATTGATTTTGGTAGCATTTTAATTTTGATTATCTTAGCACAGCATAGCCAAAAGCACAGAATACTCTTTCAATTCTTTAAGTTGTTGTTGATAATTATCATTACAATATTACTGTTACAATGTATAACATACTCTGCTCACTTCCCTATGCATCAGATTATATAAGTCTTTCCAGGTTTTTCTGAAAGCATCCTGCTCATTATTTCTTATAGCATTATTTTTTTATTATTTCTCATAGTATTTCATCATAATCATATACCACAACTTATTCATCCACACCCTATTTAATAAACATCCTTTCAGTTCCCAACTCTTTGCCATGGCAAAAAAGAGCTGCTATAAATATTTTTGTACAAATAGTTGTTTTTGTTTTTTTCATTTTCTTTGATCTCTTTGAGATACAGACCTTGTGGCAGCATTATTGGTCAAAGGGTATGCATAGTTTTATAGCCCTTTGCGCATATCTAGAAATTACTCTCGAGAACAGTTGGGCCAGTTCACAACTCTACCAACTACCAGTGTATTGGTGTACCTATTTTCCCATATCCCCTTTAATATTTGTCATTTTTCTTTCCTGTCTTGTTAGTCAATCTAATGGGAATCAATCTGACTTTGCCTTATATATGCTGCTCTGCCTGCTTTCAACTCCATGGAACAAGATGCCCCATCCAAGATAAACTCATCACTTCTAATTTTACCACCATGAAGCTAAATTAAATCTTGATTAACACCATTTCCCTCACCTCCTCTCACTCTTTTGATTAAAGGGTTGGAGGGCAAAGTACCAAACTCTTCCCAGTGCCTTCCTTTATAGAAGACAAAATCAAGGTTATTTTCTTCTACCTAATACCTACCTTCATACCTAATCTATTCCACTAATCAAACCACTTCATTTCCTAAATAGCATATGACTGTTTTGATAGTTACTGCCTTGAAGATCTAATACTGCTAGGTCACCTACTTTACCTTTTTTAATTGATTCTTGTGATATTCTTTACCTTTGTGTTCCTCCAGATGAATTTTATTTTTTTTCTATCTCTATAAAATAATTTTTGGTAGTTTCATTAACATGGCACTGAATAAGTAAATTATTTAGCTACCACTGTGATCTTTATTGTATTGGCTTTGCCTAATCCTGAGCAATTAATATTTCTCCAATTATTTAGATCTCTCTTTACTTGAGTGAAAAGTGTTTTCTGTGTTCATATGATTCCTGCATATATATATATATATATTTATCTTGACTTGGAGACTCACAAGAGTTTTATACTCTTTGAAATTATTTAAAATGGAATTTCTAGCTCTTCCTGTGGAGTTTTGTTGATAGCATATAGGAATTCTGATGATTTATGTGAAATTAATTTATATTTGCAAATTTGCTAAAGTACTTAATTGTTTAAACTAGTTTTTGATTTTCTAAAGTCCTTACAGTAAACCCATCATATCATCCATAAAAAATTTTTATTTTGTTTCCTCACTGACTATTCTTACTTCTTCCATTTCTTTTTCTTTTCTTATCACTATAGTTAGTATTTCTAGTAATATACTGGACAGTAAAGATGATGGACATCCTTGCTTCATCCCTGATTTTGCTGAAAATGTTTCTAATTTATCCCCTTCATAGAAAATACTTGCTTTTGGCTTTAAATAAATAATACTTATCATTTTAAGAAAAACTCCATTTATTCTATGATTTCTAGTTATTTGATTTTGTTCTCAAAGAGGACCATGACATCATGAAGGTGATGTCATAACTTGCAAGTGAATTGGATTTAAGTGGGGGAGGGCTATGCAATGTGACTAGCCTCACTTTCTTTTCCAGAGCCATCTAGGTCCAGTGGCAAGATACAGATCAAGGCAAATGGAGACAATTTCTAATGCTCCTAATAGGAATAGGTGCCATATTTTGTCAAAAAGATTTTTCTGCATCTACCAATACAATCATTTTCATCATTTTGTTAACATATGGTCAATTCTGCTTATAATTTTGCTAATATTGAACCAGTATTGAATTACTGATATAAATCCAATTTGGTCTTGATCTTTGTGACATTTCTGCAATCTCCTCACCAGTACTTTATTTGAAAGTTTTTTTTTTTTTTATCAATTTTTATTAGAGAAATAGGTCTATAGTTCTCTTTCTCTGTTTTTGCTCTCCCTGGTTCAGGTATCAAAATAATATTTGTGGCATAGAAGGAATTTGGAAGGACTCCTTTACCTAATTTTTCAAACAGTTGACATAGTATTAGAATTGTTATTTAAATATTTTATAGAATTCATTTGTAAATACATCTGATGCTGTATCTTTCTTCTTCTTACTTAGCTCCTTTATGGCTTGCTCATTTTTTCCCCTAAAACAAAGTTACTTAAGTATTCTCTTTCCTTTTCTCTTAATATGGGCAGTTTACATTTTTGTAAATAGCCATCTATTTCATTTAGATTGTCAGTTTTACTAGCATATAATTAGGCAAAAAGAATTCCTTATAAGTGATTTAACTTCATGTTCACTGGTTACTTATTCACACTTTTTACTTTTAAAACTGTTAATTTGGTTTTCTTTCATTTGTAAATCAAATTAATCAATTTTAAAATCTATTTTATTGTTTTGTTCTTAATAAAACAGATCCTAGTATTATTTATTAGTTCTATGTTTTATTTTAAATTTTATTACTATCTCTTTTGACTTTCAAGTTTTGTATTTTAGTTTTTAATTGAGAATTTTAAATTTGCTTTTTTCTACTTTCTTCAAAAATTTATATGCCCATTTCATTGAACTACTCTTTCTTTTACTGATGTAAGTATTTAGAGATAAACATTTCCCCCTAAGTAATGACATGGTTATATTCTACAAATTTTAGGAGAGATTAATGATATAATTTTATAGCATTGTGGGCTGAGACAGGTTCATTTAATTTTTCTTTTTTATATTTGTGAGGTTTCTATGCCCTAATATATGGTCAATTTTTGTGAAGCTTCTATGTACAACTGAGGAAAAAAAGATTCAATTCCTATTCACTTTTCTACAAAGGTCTCTCATATCTATTTTTTTCTAAACTTCTATTCATTCACTTAACTTCTTTCTTATTTATTTTGTGATTAAATGTATCTATGTTTCAAAGGGCTAAATTGAGCTCCCCTACTGATATAGTTTTACTGTATATTTTCTCCTATTAATTCATTCTAACATTTACTTCAAGAACTTGGATGATATTTCATTTGGTTCATAAATGTTTAGTACTGACATTACTTGATTGTACATGGTACATTATAGCAAAATGTAGTTTCCCTGATTATTTTAATTAGGTTTATTTTTGCTTTTACTTTGTTTGAAATCATGAATAATTACTGCTGTCTTTTTTATGTCAGCTGAAGCACAATAAATTCTGCTCTAACATACTTTTAAAAAATATTCATTCATTCATTCATTCATTCATTGCTTTTTGGAGGGTAATTGGGGTTAAGTGACTTGCCCAAGGTCACACAGTTAGTAAGTGCTAAGTGTCTGAGGCCAGATTTGAACTCAGGTCCTCCTGACTTCAGGGCTGGTGCTCTGTTCACTGAGCCATCTAGTCACCCCTGCTCTAATCCATTATTTTAACTCTGTGTCTGTGCTTTTTCAAATGTGTCTTTTATAAACAAGATATTGATGGATTCTGGTTTCTAATTCATTATACAAAGACACACACACACACACACACACACACACACACACACACACACACACACACCACTTTTGCTTAGTCCCTTCCCTTCCAATTTCCCTGCTGGGTAAAATGACTTTCTACATCTAACTATTGCATATTTAGATCAAGAGAGATATATAGATACACATATGTATGCATATGTGTATATGTGTATATATGTATATGTTCTTCTGCCTTTAATCCCCTTTAAACCAGTTCAGATGAAAGTAAAGTTCAAGCATTGCTTGCTTGCTTTTCCCTAGCCCCTCCACCCATTTTCCTTTACATTGAAAACTTACTTCTGTAATTCTTTCATGTGAAGTAATTTCCCCCAGTCTTCTTTTATCCCCCTCCTTCTTTCAGCATATCCTTCTTTCTCAATCTATTTTTTGAGATCATCCCAACATAGTAGACAAACCTTCATGCGTTCTAAATAGACCAACTTTCCTAATATGATAAAATTCTTAAGAGCAATGTACATCATATTTGGAATATAATCAGTTTAGCATGATTAAGTTCCTTATGATTTTTCACTCAGGTTTACGTTTTTATGTTTCTCTTGAGTATTGTATTTGAATGTCAAATTTTCTATTCAGGGGCGGCTAGGTGGCTCAGTGAGAGTCGGGAGGACCTGGGATTGGTTCCAGCCTCAGAAAATTAGCACCCACACATAAATAAATAACTATCCATGTAACTTTGAGCAAGTTACTTAACCCCAATTGCTTTAAAAAAATTTCTATTCATCTCTGGTCTTTCCATAAGGAATGAGTGAAAATCCTCTATTTCATTAAATGTTCATTCCCCCTCTCCCCATAGATTATGCTGCATAGGTTACTTTTGGTTCTGATATTAGAATTTTTGTCTTCCATAGTATCTTCTTCCAAGCCCACTATGCCTTTATCATTATTGTTGCTGTTCAGTCATTCAGTCATGTACCACTCTATGAGACTCCCATAGTTTTTGCCCATGTAGTTTTCTAGATAAAGATACTAGAGTGATCTGTCATTTCCTTCTCCAGTGTGTCCCCATTTACCGATAAGGAACTGAAGCAAATGGGGGTTAAGGGAATATTTACTAAATCTTGTGTGATCCTGAATCAGTGGTATTTGTATTGTTTCTTTCTGGTTGCATGCAATATTTTTTTCTTTGATCTGCGAGTTCTGGAATTTGTCTATAATATTCCTGGGTTTCATTTTGGAATCTCTTTTAGGAGGTAGTCAATAAATTGATTCAGTTTCTATTTTGCACTCTGGCTCTAAGATATCTACAGTTTTCCTTTATAATTTCTTGAAATAAGATGTCCATGATCTTCTTTATTATCATAGCTTTCAGGTAGTTCAATTATTCATAAATCATCTCTCTTTAATCTATTTTCCCAGTTGGTTTTTTTCTATGACATATTTCATATTTTTACTTTTTTTCAGTCTTTTGGCTTTGTCTTTATTCTTTCTTGAAACCTCATGAAGCCATTCATTTCCACTTGATCAATTCTAACTTTTAAGGAGTTACTTTCTTCAGCATTTTTGTGCCTCTTTTACCAAGCTGTTAATTTTTCTTTTCACAATTTTATTTCATTACTCTCGTTTATTTTCACAATTTTCTTCTACCATTCTTATTTGATTTTTTTTTTTTTTTGCTTTTTGGAGGGCAATTGGGGTTAACTTGCCCAAGATCACCCAGCTAGTTTGTGTGTGTGTGTGTGTGTGTGTGTGTGTGTGTGTGTGTGTGTGTGTGTGTGTGTGTCAAGTGTCTGAGGCCAGATCTGAACTCAGGTCCTTCTGACTCCAGGGTCAGCACTCTACTCACTGTGCCATCTAGCTGCCCCCTTATTTGATTTTTTAAATAATTTTATTGCTCTGTTCTTATTTCATGCTTAAGTTCTTCTAGTAATTGTTGCTCAGTTTGATTCCAGTCTGCATTTTTCTTTGAGGCTTTACTTTGAGATGCTTTTATGTCATTGTCCCTTCTTCTAAATTTATGAATTGAGTTTCACTGTTACAATAATAGCTTTATGTGGTCTGGATTTTTTGTTGTTGTTTACTTATTTTACCAGCCTATTGTTGACTTTAAAATTTATGTTAGAGTTGGACTCTGCTTACATCTCATAGATAGGGTATGGGCAACTATCTTCAGCTTCAGACATTTATGTCTTATTATTTTCAGAACTAGGTCAGGAGAGCTGTTTTCAGTCCTTCCAAGGTTGTGTGATGCAGGAAGAGGTTTGCTCACTGCCTTCCTTGTGTGCCCTGTTGTCCTTATCCCAGTAGATTTCTGCTCCCTGAGGACCATAACTCTCTTCTACTCTAGGACCACAATCCATAAAAGGCCACTGCATCCTTGCAACTTACACCTTTCCACCATGTAAGTGTGATCTGGAACTGGGTAATGGAAAATGGAGTTGCCAGATAGTACTTGGTCTTGCACCCAGTGCTAGCACAAAAATCTTACGTAATCTCTTTCTGACCAGTTATTCCATCCCCTTCCCATCTTTGAGTTCTGAGTGTTCCTGGTACTGCTGCTGCTGCAACTGCTGATGTATGTGCCTCCAAAGTCTATTGCTATTGTCACTTCCACCATACCATATTCCCTCTTAAATCTCACTTCAATGTCTGCAGACCTTTTTTTCTGTTCTCCTAAGCTGTCCTGAGTTGGGGAAAAATGATTCACTATGACATTTTTGTTGATTATTTCATCTAAAATTCAATTTGACATGCTTTTTAAGGCTGTTTAAAGGGGGAATGTTGGGATGGCTCAGGAAAAAAATGCTCATTTTACTTCACCATTTTGGCTCTACCCACCAATATTTACTATTGATATAGCTCTATAGCTCTTCTTTGCTTCATCTTTCTTTGGTTTATATATTAAACTCATAAAAGGAGATAAATGATTTTTTCTCAATTTTTGAAAATAATCCATATAGTATTTGTATTTCTTTAAATTATAGAATTCTGCTACAAATACATTACTATAAGGAATTTTTTCTTTGCTACTTCCTTTACAATTATTTCTATTCCTTTTTCTGAGACTGGATTATTTAATATCTCTAACTGAAGTTCTGGTTGTTTGCATATTTTATGTTTCTGAAGGTCACACTCTTTAGTGTTGTAGTTCTGTTAACTAAACTGCATTGATTTTGTTGTGATTTCACCTCCTTTATATGCTGATTTTATTCATTTATTTTCTGCCTTCTTCTTTTGAATAAGATTGATTCTACTTTCCATCTGCATTTCCACTTGGTTTGCACTCCACAGAACATAAGCCTCCAAAATGGGTACTCCCTGTTGCCTCCTGCTTCACTGCTTTTCATCTTCCTTTTCTGTGTTACCTTCTTGCTTTAGAATGTAAGCTCCTTAAGGACAGAGACTGTCTTTCTCTTTCTTATAGTGCCCACCACATAATAGATGCTTAATAAATGATAATGAATTGAATTGAGTTTGTCAATTTTTATCATCTTTGAAAAGAATGATCTTTTTTGGTTTCCAATTATCATTCCTAATTTTTAAGATTTTCTCTTGTGTTCATTCTGTGTTTCTTTGTTGACTTTGTAATTTTTAATGCTTATTAGGTTATTTAATAATTTTATTTTCTATTCTGCTAATATTTTTTAGAAATATAATTTTTCTCTAAGAAAAATTTACTTTAGCTGCATTCCAAAAGTTACATTTTGTTTTCCTTTTGTTTGTATTCCCTGAACTGGTTACTATTTTTATTGTATTGTGGTCTATAAAGAATGTGTTTAAGGGGCGGCTAGGTGGCACAGTGAGTAGAGCGCTGGCCCTGCAGCCAGAAGGACCTGGGTTTGGATCCAGCCTCAGACACTTAACACACACAAACAAAAACCTAGCCTTGTGATCTTGGGCAAGTTACTTAATCCCAACTGCCCTCCAAAAAAAAATAAGCAAAAAAAAAAAGAATGTGTTTAGTATTTCTGCCTTTTCACATTTACATATTCTCTGTAACATAACAGACAGTCAAACTTAATGAAAGCTCTAATTGTTTCTGAGTAATAGGAATTTTCTTTCATGGTCCCATTCAAAAGGTGGCATAAGTTTTCGAACTCTGATTTGAACTCTGATTTTGAACTCAGAAATTTATTGAAATCTAGATTTCCCCCTCCTCTTTCTCTTTGATTTAATTTAAATAATTAAATTTAATTTCTCTGGAGTTTCTGTGTGTGGCTTATTCTTTAAAGTATCAATAGTTGATGGAGAAAATAAAGATAAAAGCATTGCCTCACAACAGAAATTTCCCCAGGTCTCAAATCATTCTTTTGGCCCAATTCTCTCCTTTGTCTCTTTCTGCTCTGCAATGCATTCAAATTCTCTGGGTTAATTCTTTACCATATTTCTAGATGTCAGGTGCCCCTAGTAGTTCTCATTTCCTTTCTCCTAGGTCAGTATGTTAAAACATGAAGGTATTATACTTGCTTAGTGAAGTGATCTCCATAAACATCAAATTAGATCCTTTATAAAATCCCTATTTCTCATTACAAAGTATCTTTCCCCTTATGGGAGACTTCTTCAGTAATATCCCACACCCACTGAACTGAGCTCTCTTCTTTCTATCTCTTTCAATCTCTTTGTTATGTCATCCATTCTCTTCTAGCCCCTGTGTTTCTTAATATGCTACAGAAGTTATCTTCCCTTTGTTGTTTACCACAGATTTGACTGAGGCACATCCCGCATTCCCCTATATTTTCCAACTCCTTGCTCCCCTTTTACAAACCTTCCGATTTCTTCAACTTAGTAGCACAAAATATATCAATTCACTTATTGGGGAATTTGGGGGTTTTAGTGCATGGACTTTTAAGCATGCTCCTCCAGTGTCACTTCTATTTCCTCTGTTGCTCATTTTCTGATACCTTTCTCTTTTATGACCGATTCACCCCCCCACACACCTATACCTAAAAATTATCTTAGCCTTCCTTCCAGATGGAGAAATTTATTTTTCATTAGACACAGTTTTTGTCTCCAAGAAACTTTTCTTGGAAGTCAGGATTGGTCACAGCTGCTGGATTCTATTCCCCTTTCCTTCAGTCCTGGTGTGTAGCCTTGCCCACTGGTCCTGTGTTCTTTCAGTTATCTATCTATCTATCTATCTATCTATCTATCTATCTATCTATCTACTTTGGTTCTTTTGCAGGGCTACTAATGTTTATTGCTTTTTGTAGGCTTTGGGGAGGGTAGAACATGTGTTCTAAGTAGAGAATGACCTCAAGCAAAAAATAAGCATAGTTCTTCCTCCTATGTCTCTCCTTTCTACACAAGTACCTGGTCAGAATTGAAATCTGCTACTTATCATCCCAGAACACTGAGGTAAAGACAGGCGAAGGCTGTTCTGCAGACACTGCAACGGGAGGGAAATCCCTGAATAGCTCCCAGTAGGTTCATTTGTGTGCCCTCCTGGATCATTCAGACTAGAAGTGCTGAGTGAACAAAACAATTAGTGTTATCCACTGCTAATTAATAAAGTTACTAGGCTTCTTCCTTTCTTATCTTGTTGAAATAACTATAATTGCCCTACCTTCGGTGCACAATTGCTTTTTTTGGGGAGGGAGAGGGTGGGAAAGTGAGCTAGTGGAAACTTGAGAAAATGTCTTGTCTTCATGTGAACTTACTGTTCACATGAACAATCTTGTACAGGATGATTCTTATGTATATATTTTATTTGAATAAAAGCACACTACATTTTAAAGGGTATATAATTTATAAGGAAAATAAATTAACTTCAAATGGAACATAAGCATGATACTTTGTACTTCTAAAAAAAATGCTTTTCAAGTATGGACACTGGAAAGTAACAGTTGCTTAGTGTATAATTCAGAAAAACAAAATTCATAGGAACAGTGAGAAATGATGAAAATAGATTCTACATGAATTTTTAAAAATAACAACATATGTAAATTTTATAATAAAGATACCAAAATAAGAGAAAATTTCACACAGTATGTTTTTAAAATAGATTTTTAAAGGTTTCTTTTTAAAATATATGCTTCCTCATTTGTATAACTGAGCTCAAGGGCAATATTTTAAGTTGTAGTACCTATAAAAGTTGTTTTACTGAAAATTCTTTGTAACCTCTCAATATCTATACATATAACAACTAGTTAAATTAGAGAGGCAGACTAGCAAATGACTTGGGTTCTGACTGATACATTACGACTTTGTGAGCCTAGGCATTTCATTTAAAGTCTCAGTTAATACAGCATATGTTTCTTTAAAATAAACAAATAACAACCCTCTCTAAAATGCTAAGTCATTCACAAGAAAAAAACTGGTATCTGAAAAATTATGATTAGCTTAGGGCAAAATAGTGACTGCTAAGTAACTATTCCAAGAAATTTACAAGAAAAAAGAAAAATTAGGGGTGGCTAAGTGACGCAGTAGAGCACCAGCCCTGGAGTCAGGAGGACCTGGGTTCCGATCCCACCTCAGACACTTGACACATACACACAAAAAACTAGCTGTGTGGCCTTGGGCAAGTCACTTAACCCCAACTGCCCTACCCTTCCCCTCTCCAAAAAGCAAAAACAAACCAAAAAAAAAAGAAAGAAAAATTGAGATCTATGCTGTTTGCTGAAGAAAAATAATAAATTATTATATGAAAAAAATCTTTTTAAGTTTAGGTATTGGTTCTCCTAGTAATTTAAAGTTCCTTGAAGGTAGGGCTAAGTTTTCTTTGTTTTTTTTTTCCAAAAGTATGTTAAGCTGCCTCCTATATATTATGCTATTTGTGGCAATGAAACTTTAATGTGGCATTTCAACATTTAGATTCAATTTAATTGAAAGCTGAGTATGACCTCAGAGAATAAAACGCCTAAGGGTAATCCATTTGAACTTCTTAATAACTTGAGCTTTCTCAATTAAACAACAATACATTTATACTGGTCTCATTTGAGTCAGTTTCTGTCTTACAAAGATAGGGATAGGGACTGAATGCATGATTTGATTGGTAAAGGAAACATCTAGATTAAAAAATACCTCCCTATACCAATCAATCAATTTGACATCTCTTCAGCTTTTAGCCTTAGCATCACCTCCCAGAGCACTGAGAGGTTAAAGAGGAGTTGAACACAGTGAAATTAATGTATTTCTATTTCATTTTAATTACTATATTTTTATGGAAAAAATAGTGGGATTAAAGAGGAGAACATAAAGACCTTTGCATTACAAGGTCTATCTCAAATGTACCTCATAAGTCAGATCATCCATCCACTGAAGAAACAAAATATTGGAATCATTTGCACAGAGATGATAACTGAATCAATTAATATGAATAATACTACTAAAGGGAATATCCATGCATATAAAGAAAAGGGCCAAGGAAATGTGCACACTTAGGAAACGTGAGAAAGAAAAAGATGCAAGAATAATTTTGTAGAAGCTGTGTAATGAAAGAAAAGTAAGCAGCAGAAAATGGTGAATAATGTTAAGTACAACAGAAAGTTCAATGGAAAGAACTCCACTGTATTTATCAATTAAGAAGACATTGATTGCTTAGAAGAAAGCAGTCGCAGTAAAAGAACAGGGAAAAAAGGCAGAATGCAGGGAGTTCAATGACAGGATAGTGAATAAACTAACGAAGAAGTACGAAAGATTACCTTCTAGAAGTTTGGCGGGAAAGGGAAGTGAAAACAATATTTAATTAACACATAAACATATAATAATGCAAGTCTCAAATTAACCATCCTTCATAGAACTAACTTCATAGGTCATACTCTATCCTTATTTCATCTCAAATAGAAAAATATTTTAAGATATTAATCTAGATGGATATTAATCTAGATGAATATTTTAAGATTAATCTACTAAGCCATCTATCCCTTAAGGTCAAACACAAGTAAAGCTTTATGGATAAAGAAAAAATATTATACATGTTGACAAATCCATCCAGAAGATTTTCTTGTTTTTTGTCAATTTCAAATATTCTATCACCTAATGTCATCGTTAACATGCACAAAACAATTTGGCAAACTTCACAAGGTCATTTTGCAAAACTTTTGAAAATTTGTCTTTCAAAAAGCTTCGCATCCCTAAGAAGAGAAATGAGAAATAAAAACTCAACCCTAAGGAAAAACAAGCATACTGACACACTACAGACAGAATTGTGAATTAGTCCAACCATTCTGGATAATAATTTGGAATTATGCTAAGAAAGTGCCAAAAATATTTTATCTGTTGACCCAGAGTTCTCACTTCTACATGTATATCTAAAAAGAAATATTTATAAAAATAGTCATAATATAGTTTTATAGCAGCAAAATTTTGGGAGACTTAATAAATCCCAGTAATTAGATAATAACTAAGCAAACTGTGATACATAAATATAGTAAAATTATTATAGTGCCACAAAAAGTGATGAAAACAAAGAATTCAGGAAAACATGGCAAGACTCATGTGAACTAACATAAAATTAGGTTAGCAGAATCATGAAAGCAAAATATATAGTAACAACAATATTATAAATGGCAAGAAATGCCTCTGGGGAAAAAAAGAGAATTAAAAAGAAACTAAAGGGGAGGTTAGGTGGCACAGTGAGTAAGAGTGCCGGGCCTGGAGTTGGGACAACCCGGGATCCGATCCAGCCTCAGAAAACGAGCACCCACACATACATAATGACTGGCAGTGTAACCTTGAGCAAGTTACTTAACCCCAATTGCTTTAAAAAAAAAAAAAGAAACGAAAATCTTTATACTAATCCAGCTTAGACTCAAAGAAGAGATAAGAAAAATATACCTCCTCCCTTTTTTGCAGAGATGGGGAACTATAAGTGTAGAATACTGCATATTCTGCTAGTCAAGGTTGATATGTTAGTTTTGGTAAACTATTCTTTTTTCTTCTATTTTATTCCTTTTTCTTCCATTACATATAATATTAAAATGTAAATAGCATTTTGTACATTGTTTTCTCCCTTAGAACATGAATACCTGGAGTGTGGGGACTACGTTTTTGATTTTCTTTGCATCCCTTGCACTTAGCACACAGTACCTGGTACCTGGTAACTGATTATGTTAAACTGATATATGGTGGTGGTGATGATGATGACAAGGGATGGATCAATGGGTAGTAGAGGATGATATAGAGGAAATTATTAATGAAAATAAATTATATTAAAAGAAAATTATTCTTTTCATAGCATAAGCAACTCATATTCATATAAAGTTTATGATTTAAAAAGTGCTTGTTTGACAACATATCTATACATTGAGTAGTATATTAGAAGATATATTAACAAAATATTACCAAGAAGGTTAAAGAAAAGATTGTTAAAAAATATTCAGTTTTATAAATAAGTATAAAGTCAAATGCATTACCTATCCAGTCTGTTATGGTTCATGTGAAACTTGAATTAGCAATAAACTGACAAAAAATTGCAATTATGTTGTAACTTTCCCCCCTTTTTCCTTACAATGCAAGGATAGGATATAACATGCAAGAAACTTACTTTAGGGTCTCAAGGGACATCTGTAAATTGTAATTGCGTTCCTGCTCTGGAAGCTTAGAGAATTCTACCAAGCAGGGGTGTTGTCTCTTGTTGTCATCTCTGACCTGAAAAACAGTAGGCAGTTAGTATAAGTTACCTTAATATTTTAAAGCAATCATAGGGAATATGTAAAATTTAAGGGGAAAAAATAGTCAAATATTCCAAAAACAATGTTATTGTAAAAACTACCACCATTCCAGGCCTAAAATGGTTTTTACAGAAAGATTATGTAAATGAATAATATCAACTTTCTATTTATGTCAGGCATCATAATTTATACTCCCATCTTTTTAAATAAGCTTATGAAACATTTGGAATTTCAGTTTCTTTTTGGTCACAGTGCTGTTTTTGTTTTAAATTTTTATTTTATTTTATTTCAGTTACAAACTCCTTCCCTATACTTTCTCCCTTTCCAGCTCTTTGAGAAGGCAAGAAAAACAAAACCTCTTACAAATATATATATAGTCACACAAAAAATATTTCCTTTTTTGCCACTTAAGAAAGGAAAGAAGAAAGGAAGGAAAAAAGAAAAAAGAAATGTGTTTCAGTCTGTACTGTGAATCCATTAACTTTGAATCAGGAAGTTTCATCATATGCTTCATCATAAGCCCTCTGGAACTGTGGTCACTATTTTGGCTAAAGTTACTAAGTCCTTCAAAGTTGATTATCTTTAAAATAATGCTATTACTACATAAATTGTTTTTACTCATTTCACTTGCCATCAGTTCATACAAGTCTTTACAGGTTTTTCTGAAACCACCTCCTTCTCATTATTTTTCACAGCACAATAGCATTCCAACACAAGCATATACCACAACTTGTTCTATCATACCCTAATTGATTGGCATCTCTTTAGTTCCCAATTCTTTTCCACAGCAAAAAGAGTTGCTATAAATATTTTTGTACATATGGGTCATTTGCTTTTTTCTATGATCTCTTGAAAATACAGATCTAGTAGTGGTATTTCTGGGTCAAAGGGTAAACAAAGTTTTATAGTCCTTTTTACATAGCTCCAAGTTGTTCCCCAGAATGGTTAGACCAGTTCAAAACTCCATGAACCAATAAGACTCTACTTTGTATCTGATACTCTGCCTGGTTTCAACTCCATGTAATGTAAACCCTAAAATGTCCATTATTTTCATTGCTTTGCAAGATGATAATGCTTATAATAACTGACAAATGTCCATAAGATTGTACAAAGAATTTTATATTTTACCCTGCTGTTTACCTTTGGCAGGCATCATCTCACTTACCTGGCAAGCCAGTCAAATAACTACTAAATATGACACTTTGTAGTATGCTTTGGTTTTCCTGATGTGGCGAATAATTTACACTGGTTAAATTTTTAAATAAAACTATTTTAAGTGCAGGTGTCACTTTTAAAATTCATTTCCCATCTTTGTTCATCAATCATTTGATTAAATAATTCAGAAACAATAATTTCAACTGTATGATAGACCTTTTTTTCATTATTCTGACCTTAATTTTAGCAAGCTGATGCTCTCTGCATCTCTATCTATCTATCTATCTATCTATCTATCTATCTATCTATCAATCTATCTAACTGATAATTGGGATAACTCCAACTTCAATAACAAGTATTTTCTAATCTGTTAAGATATAACCCATTTTAATTTTTTTCAGTGTCACTTGGTGGTGGTCATGTCTAAGCAGTAAAGAACTATTAGTCAGTCAGTCAATAAGCACTGATTAAGTCATTTAGCACAGGCATTGCATTAAATAGGGATTCAAAGAAAAACAAAAGATAGCACCCCAACTCAAGGAGCTCACAATCTAATGCAAGGAGGGAGACAACAAGCAAACAACTATGTACAGTTAAAGCTACATTTAAGATAAACAGGAAATAATTAATGGAGGTAAGGCACTAAAATTAAGAGTTACTGGGAAAGGCTTCCTATAGAAGCTGTCATTTTGGTTGGTACTTAAAGGAAACCAAGAGGCAGAGATAGGGAGGGAGAGCTTCCCAGGGTGAACAGCCAGAAAAAAATGCCTGGTGCTAAGAGATAGTTTGTCTTATTTGTGGAACAACAAAGAGGTTAATGACACTGGATTGAAGGGTATGTTAGGGTAGAGGGTGTAAAGTAAAAAGACTGGAAAGACAGAAAGGGGGCTAGATCATCAAAGGGTCAGAATATCAGAGGATTTTTATATTTGATACTGGAGGTGATAGGAAGCCACTGGAGTTTGAGTAGAGGGTGATGTGTTTGGAACTGCATTTAAGGCAAACCCCTTTGGCGTTTGGAGGATAGAACAGAATGAGGAGAGACTGAGGCAGGTAGATCACCACTATGCTGTTGGAATAGTAGAGGTATAAGGTGACAAGGGATTGCACCAGGGTGGTGGCAGTGTCAAGAGGAGAGAAGGGGATGTTTTTGAGATATTTCTAAAGGTGTAGACAGGCCTTGGCAACAGATTAGATAGAAAGAGAAAAGGGAGAGACAATGAGGAGCTGAGGATGATGCCTTGGTGGCAAGTCTGGGGAACTAGAAGGATGGTTGTACCATTGATAATAACAGGGAAGTTCAGAAAGGGGAGGGTTCAGAGAGAAAGATAATGATTTCACTTTGTGTTATTTCATATCAAAGCATCTGAGTTACAATTTTTGGCTTCACATACAGGTAAATCATTTGCTCATTCTATGCCTCAGTTTACTCATTGGAGAAATAAAGTAAGAATTCATTCCCCTATCTACTTTACCAGGATGTATAAATTGCTTTGCCATTTCTTAAATACTTTGGAATCTTGGGATAGAAGAAGCATATTAACGAGAATATTATGATAATTATTCTACTAAATAAGATAAGTCGGATATAAATGTATAAGTATGAATTAAGAAGTTTATGGCATCATAAATTTAGAATATAAAAAAGAGAAAAACATTTAATTCTCATTTCTTATTTTATATTTCATGTTTAAGAACCCAGAAAGTAAAAACTGCCTTTGTCTTTAGCAAAATGTCTATTATAATAAATAAAAAAGGGATTAGTGCTTAGGCTAATAATAAAATAAGTAAAAAAACCCAAATGAATGGCAAAAAGTGATGTTGAATTAATTTAGAAAAATAAATTTTCCAATCTAATAAGACATTACAGTTAAGTGAGAAAACAAAAGTTATTGTTTCTACTTCAAATTATATTTTTGAACACATTTTTCTTCCCAAATAATTAAATTTAAAGTTAGAAAATCAACTGATCCCTCAATTACCATACTGATGTCACTCCCTTATTTAAAGAAAGTAATTTTTCAACAATATTATGTTTTATATTTTTCATTCAGTTACTTATGGATTGAACTCAGTAAGCTGAAGAATGAGTAATAATGAGTTCTGTTTTCCAGAAAGATTAACTAATAGAATGTTAAAATAAATTTCAAAATCAGGTACCGGTCCATATTGCCAGCCAAGTTCAATTTTGTTCATAACCCATAATTCATGGATGTTCTCAGCTAGTTTTTCTCTGATTCTTTCCAGATGAGGAGGCAGAACAATCTAAAAGAAGAAAAAAGAACATATTTTTAATCACTTCAATAAAGTACCTGACAGTTGTTCTCATCACTAATTAGAAATAGGGGAAAACAACTGTATATAAATTCCAATGGTAAAGGGAGGAAACTCTTTCAATAATGTAGGTTGTCACCTTATTTGCAATTTATAGTCTTAGAGAACAGATTAGATCAAGTAGCTTGCCAGAGTCACACAGCCAGTATGTGACAGAGGTGTTATTTGTAACCTACCTCTGACAGCAGTTTTCTATTCACTATATCACAACTGTTTTATCATTAATTACATTAATTAAAATGAAAGTCTCACAAGCCATTACAATAAACAAAAAAAGAAATCCCAAATCAAACATTCTATATGGTTTTTCTCTGGATAATACAGTTTAAGGGCTTTTTTTTTTTGGTAACAGGTTTAGGTCACCATGTAAATTGATGAGCAAAAGTCAAAAAAATGATAGAGGAACACTCTAGCAACAGATGATAAGAGCTTAACTTGCCAAGAATAAATTGTTAAGTATCATTTACTAAAATTATTCATTCAAAGCTCACACAGTCAATGCTCTGAAGTATAACACTGTTTACATTGAGAATGAGCATTTCATGGCAATGAATTTTGTACCTTTTCTGAGCCTTTCCAGTTCAACATCTAAAGTGGTTTACTCATGTTTCTTTGAATTGTTCCTGGTTATATTTAATATGTAATTGTTGGAGGAAATTTAATGAACTCTTCATAAAGAAGGCAAAAAGGAGTTTTTTAGAAATAGTTTTGGTTTTATCACTTTCTCCCACAAAATTACTCAATAAAACTTCCATTTAGTTCAGCCACTATGTAGTTTCCAGGAATAGTGACATATAGTTTCTATTTCCTTTCTTTGAAGTATGAAAGTGATGGAAGTACTAACTATCCCATACAGTATCAGGAATATACCTGAAGGTCCTCTGGTATAATATAGCTTTCCACATGTATCAAATTTACATATCACAATTAACTTCCTTCATCCCAGAAAAAAGCCAAGGTACTAGTTCACCAACAAAAACGTGTTAGATTACCAATCAAATAAGTAAAGCAGTTTAACACAGAAAAGAAAGGCAACGTTTGCTACTAATAACCCTAAAAGAAGGCAGCAGTCTCACTAGAATTCTGATATAATCTAGTAAGAGACTATAAAAGCAGGCAGAATATAGGCCTGTCTGGATAGTGTTAAACTAGTTCTGATAATCTCACTGTAAAGCAGTATGTTCTCCTTACAGGAGGGAAAGCAAGAGATATATGAGACCCCATTAGTGTAAAGCAGTGAAAGTCTGGGGAATCAAGCTACCCGTGAGACTGTACTTTCTGTGCTATGTATGCACTTGACAAAGTCTGTACACTGGAAAGTACTCTAGACTTTCAGAGGCTGTAGACACATACAGTAGGAATATTGGGCAGTGGTGACTGTTACAACAATAACAGCAAAATTCTTAACACTGAGCCTTTCCCTATTCTTTTAAATGTACTAGTATCAGAGATTATGAGACCTTGGAACTTACGTCTTATGGGACCTGTTATTTTTGTTAAACTGAATCAGTTTTATCTTTGTTAAACTAAAACTATTAAAACAAAATCTTTTATGCTTGATAGGCATGCCATATATATCTCAACTGAAAACAATTTTTGAGTTCTGTTTGTTTTACTACTTGATTAAAGAACCCAAAGGCAAGCAACAGATGAAGAGACAAAAACCTCACTACTGACTTCTATTTAACTGCAGGCTTCTTAATCTACTTCTCTGGGACAAATATACATTTAATCCCATGACATATATTCTGCATTCCCCTCGAGTTTTAGAGTTGTTATACTCAATTGCTATTTGCTTTTAACAACAGATTCCACATAATGATATTAATAAATATAAAAAATTTAAAACTAACAACAATAAAATTGTAATATCCACAAGGTGCTAATTGATTAAATATGTCTATTTTATGCATTAAAATTTTTAAATTCTGCTTAATGACAAATAAAAACACTGAGATAACTAGAAACAGAATTGGCCTAGAGAATCATTGGCTTAAAGAAATGCAAAGTGTTGTCAGAAGGTTTTTCATACCTGGCTAGTATCCACAGGGACTGGCGTGAAGGCTGCTTGTGATAAAGAAACAGTAGGACCCAGCAGATCTCTTGAGTATGTTCGATCTTGCTTGTATTCTCGACTATGCTCCACTTTCAGCTTTTCTTTTGGCAGGACAGCTTCATAGCAAGGAGCATAACCAGGCGGAGGAAGGAATTTGAACTCTCCATGTCGACCCCCAAGGAGAAAACGTACCCTGAAAATCAAGAAATAGTGGAAAATTATCATTCCGACACAAATATTAATATATTTTCTCTTATAAAGATAAATTTTAAACTCTAATATGTAATTAGTATCATCTGGAGTTATCTTTATAATCATTAAATAATAATTCAGATTATCTTTAGTGCCTAAGACTTGCCCTAATAAATCAGTGGGCATATCATCACTCTCATGAAAAGGCAGAAGTGTCAGATTCTAGGGATGTGGAAGAATCAGTAAAAATTCATTATTTCACTGAATAAACAACTTGAAACTCATGTACTCATCCTGTAGAAGCAAAAACAACCCCAAACACACATGTATATACTAATAGGCAACATGGAGCAGTGGGAAAAACATTAGAGTAAAAAAAAAAAAATCACAGAACTTGAATTGGAAAGCTGCCACTAGCATTTTCTGACTATTCAACCATAGACAAGTCATTTAAACTCTAAATCTCAATTTTATGATCCATAATCGTAATCATCCATAATCATGACTGTGCTACTTAGCTCACAGATGTTTCAAGAATAAAATGAGAAAATGTTTATGACTGTACTTTGTTAACTTATATAAGGCACAAAAATATTAAGATATAAGTATTGGTAGCAATCCATTTAAGTTAACACACGGACAGAGTACTCAGTTAAGTGGGATACAGAATAAGTTAGAAGTTTCCTCACTGGCCATGATTCTAATGAAATACTGTCAAGGCCCCAAAATTAATGTGTGCATACCAGAAACCAAGGTAATGATATTCTTGGCCTTGAGAAAGTCTTGAAACCAAAAGATTCTCCTAAAATCCCTTCCATATATAATCATCATATCAACAATGAAGGTGTGTCTCTCATAGATTTCAGTCTCCATTCTTTTTTGCACGTAAAATATAGTGAGATTTATGCAATGCTGTCCAAGTGGGGGACACCCCTTTTTGTCAAATTAAGCTTGGTTTAAAACCTGTAAGGTGAGCTTTAATAAGACATTTATGTGTTTAAGATTTATTTATTTATTTTTTGGTGGGCAATTGGGATTAAGTAACTTGGTTTGTATGTGCGTTAAGTGTCTGAGATTGGATCCGAACTCAGGTCCTTCTGACTCCAGGGCCAACACTCTACTCACTGCGCCACCTAGCCGCCCTGTGTTTAAGATTTATAAAGTGTTTTCCATATATTAATTTATTTGAGACTGTACACCTGTAGTTTCCTTTTATTCTTCCTTTCAGTATCTCATTTTAAGTATACAGTATTTAAATGTGGTTAGTCAATGCAATTACAGTATATCTGGAGTTCTAACTTCATTAAGTTACTTTATTGCAAAATGACCTTATAACTGTACTTCTCTTGTAATTTTCATCCCTGAATTAAATTTTATCCTCACCCAATGAAAAGGAAAGAGGAAAATGAGAAAAAAGACAAATTTTTAAATGAACATATTAGAAGTTTTAAAAAATAGTATTGCTTTGTTTTCTTATAAATGAGGAATTTAATTTTTCTTAGCTACTTTCCCTTCTTTTCAAATGCTGCTTCTTTACCATAACTGATAAATTGTAAATAATCTCACAAATATTAAAAATTAAGCTTCATTCCTGAGTAAAATTATGATGGATCCATATTACCCAAAGTCTATAAGAGGTACCTATATAATTTCTACATGAAGGTAGGTGGCACAGTAGATAAAGTACTGGCTCTGCAGTCAGGAAATAGTAAGTTCCAATTTGGCCTTGGAAATTTACTAGCTATGTGACCCTAGGCAAGTCACATAATATCTAGTTGCCTTAGTTTCCTGGCCTGTAAAATGAGGATACTGATAGCACCTGCCCTTCAGGATTGTTGTGAGGATCAAATGAAACAATAATTGTAAATCACTTAGTACAGTGCCTGGCACATAGTAAATGGTACATAAATGTTAGATATTACCATTATTATTAAGATAGTTAAAATGGCCACAATATGACAAGGAGGTATCATTTATTAAAAGAACTTTTAAAATAAGTGATCATTTTAACTTTCATTTTACTTTTAGGAAGGAAGGAAGGACAAAGAGGAAGGAAACAAAGACAATCCTTTTTAAATTTTCTTGGTGAAAGGAATCATACATTATTTTTCCACAGATACATATATAGGAGTTATGTGTCAAATGTAAAAAAACAGGGTAACACTGAAAGACCTTAACTTTGGAGATAAAATAAAACTAATAGATTATCAAGTCCAACTTCATTTAAGAGATGGGAAACTGAAACTGTGAAAGATTAGGTGACTTGAACAGGATCACACAACTAGGACGTGTCTGGAACCAAATTTGAATTCAGATCTTTGTCATTCCAAGACAAGTGCTCACTTTGCCATTCACCAGTCAAGGTGACCTGATCATGCACTGAAATAATTTTGACATAATCATCCACCCAAGAAAAGGTACTTGTACAATAATGCATATTCCTTAAAGCTATGGCAGAAGTTTAGAGTATAAGATCTGAGAACTAAAGAAAACATGAAACAAATTCAGGCAAGCTAATAGCTTTATAATTAAAAAAAAAGAAGCACATAGTTAAAACATGTTACATTTCAAACAGCAAGAAATGGATTTGAAATATTCCTAAAACTTTAGGCTGAATGAGCTAATTTCTACTCTGTTCACTCATATGTAGTCAAATGCCACAATCATTTAACCTTTTTGTCTTTCAGGGAATAGAAAAAATGCAGTTAGGAAACCATGTAAAAGTGATATGCAAGGGTTAGAGATGACAGGGGAATAATTGCACAGCTTTCTGTCAAAATAAATGAACTAAGATGGGAAAGCAAACAAAAAACACCACGAGAAATACTAACTTTATTCCTGCTGAGAAACTAACAACTGGAAAAAAGAGACCATCAATGTTGAAATTCTCAAACATTCCTTGAACTGGTTGTCCATTGATTCGGAATGAAATGCTTGGGGCACTTAGATCTAAACAGCAGCTGATGACATCATCAGTTCTCAATAGGTGTTGGTTTGGTGAACTCACTGTCCGTGCTACACAACCTATTAAGGGAAAAAAAGTAAAGAAAGAAATATACCTTCTGACATTATCACTCCCAAAGATTTCAGTAAGTTATGACAAATGCATTTAAATATGGGAATATATTGATTTTAAATATTAAAATAGTACCATTTGTCAGACACTCTGAAATACACTGGTGTTCTATTAAGATATAATTGAATTTAGATTAAATTTGATAATCAGACCTAGTCACAGAAAACAGCTGATGACATATACTTCATTCCTCTCAATAGATAGATGGAAGACAACAGGTACAGAATGCATACACTGTCAAGCAAAACCAATGTGTCAGTTTTACTTAGCTATTTTTCTTAGTTAAAAGGAGTTATCTAATGAAGGATGATATCAGAAAATAAATATATTTTAAGTCATTAACAAAACTTTTTTAAAGTATACTGATACTAACTATTGGCCACATGATTCATGCTTTCTAACATGGCGATATAACAAGGTCCTACTGCTATTTCCAGCAACAAATTTCCTTGAATAAAATCTAAGGCATTGCCATCATATAACAAATGCTTCTAGAGTAGATAGAGTGATTTGGTACTATTTATCTAGTGCATAAAGAAAGTATTACATTCTATGTAGTATACTATTATAATAAAAATTAAGTAATGAAAATAATACTATAAAATGACATCAGTGGGTTTCATCTTCTGGGATTTAAACTACTGTATGAAAATAAAACTGCTTTCCCACATGATATGAATTGCGTCCTCTAGTCCGGCAGGGCACCATTTGGTGGCACTGACAAATTTAATTTATCCATTTATCCTAAGGCTAAAATTATAATTCCTTCCCTGTAAGAATGAATATTCTCACAGTACATGTGAGAAAATATTTTTAATAACTAATAAAAAGCTAGCTCCATCCAAGATACCACTCAATTCTATGATTCTTTTATCTTCCCACACCCTCTTTTTTAGTTACATTATGGGGATTCATTTATCATGGGCAAATGATTTCAAGTTCTATATATCAAGTCCTAGTCTTACTCCTCAGGGAACTACAATATCCAAGTCATGAATTGCTTACTAGACATTTTCACTTGGATATCTCATTGCCATCTCAAGTTCAACATGTCTTTCAGTTAACAGGGATTTAAGTACCAAGCACTATGCTAAATACCAGGGATACAAAAATAAGGCATTTTCTGCTCTTAAGGAACACAATATGCAAACAACTATGTACAAACAAGATATATACAAGATAAATTAGAGATAATCAACAGAGGGAGGGCACTGGCTTTAAGAAAAGGCTTTTTTATGAAAGGTAGGATTTTTTAGCTGAGACTTGAAGGAAGCCAGAGAAGCCAGGAGATGGGAGAGAAGGATGGAGGGACAGAAGACAGCCAATGAAACTGCACAGAGCTGGGAGATAAAATGCCTTATGGGAAGAACAGCAAGGATTTCAGAGAAAAAGATATTATATTTATAAAAGGGAGGTACTGGAGTTTACTGAATAGGGGATCACATGGTAACACATGATCAATTTGATAGCTGAGCAGAATATTCAATATAGGATTCATTAACTTTCCCCTGAATCTCATCCTTTTCATTACTTTCCCTATTGAAAATATCAACTGCCATTCTAGTAGTCCAAGCTCATATAACTAATTATTCTGAACTATACACACTCTTGTTACCCCACACATTTAATCAATATTTAATCAAGTCTTATCAATTCCACCTTTGCAACATTTCTAACTATCCATTTCCTTTTCCCAATTCACATAGCTACCATTGTTTAGTCCCTCATCACTGTAGTTTGGACTAATACAATAGCCTCCTAATTGAAATAAATGCCACAAGTCCACTCCCTACCATCATCAACAAAAACGTCAAAGCAAAATTCCTGCAGGAAAGTTCTGTCTATCACATGCCCCCACTAAGGAATGACCAGTGACCCATTCTTGCTTCTAGGATAAAATATAAGCTGAGAGGCCAATTCTATCATGTCTATAGGTTAATTTTTTTTTAAAGACTGATCTATGGCATAAAAGAAAGATACATTCATTCCAGGTTTATGGGTGAACAGTGAAAAGATAATAGTGAGACTATTTAAAACAAACAGAAAGGGATAGACTTGGACCTACAAGACTATAGGAAATCACACCGCCTAAGAATACTTCCATGGGATAAGAGGTAGAGAACATTATAAGGGATTGTGATTGTGGGTTAACGGGAGGGATTTAGACATTAGAATACCACCTTCTCTGAGAAAAGACTGTGCCTCTAAGGACAACTTATTATTCCTAAGAGAAAAGAGTTCTAAAGCCCCAGTGGGACTATGAATCAGAACTTGGTGGAATTAATGTTACACAGGAACTAGCTAAACTGTGAACTCAATCCTTTTCCCCTGCCCAAGAATAAGGCAGTATATGAGGAATAGGGAGGGAGTACTTCCCATAAGGTGTTAAGGAAAAAAATTAATTCTTACTTAATTATTTGATTAAATATTCCTTTGTAAAAGTTAATCTGATATTAAGTGGTCAAATGAAATGGAGGTGGTATTCTCTGCCCCTAAAAAAAGGGAGAAAAACTGGTAGAGGCTTATTATGCCAATGGCTTATTATGCCAATGGCATAAAAGAGAGACCCAAGAGTACTGGAGAACCCTGAGGGAGGGGTGAAATGAAACACAACTAACCCTTAGAGAAAGAAGTCAGAGTAAACACATGTTACATACAGTTGAAGCTCAAGCACAGAAATATTAAAATGATTCTCAAGGTCACAAGGTCACAAAATATATTTCAGAGGCCAAATTTTGACCCCAGGTCCTCTGACTTCAGAGTTTGTAAAAATTTTCTTGCTCCATAATAAAGGAAGATCTCTAGTAGTCAAAGGACACTACTAAAATTAAAGGTTGGAAGGAGAGATGATTTTGAACCCACTTGTTTACCTAGGCAAGGAAAAATAAAGAGATGGAAGAGGGAAAAGATTAACAATTTAAAGACCTGGCATACATCTGGCAAAAAAGGAATGAAGAAGTGGAGAGAGCCTGTGGGGAGAGTAACATCTAAAGAGTATAAACAGAACTAACAGACTAATAGCATCAACAAAGTACTAACTTAAAAGTGGAAGGGGTTAAAAATCAATTTTAAAAAAACAGATGAAAACAAACCTAAAAGTCATCATTTTAAATTAGATAGATTAAAACAACTCAATATAAAAAAAAGAATGATAAAACAGAGAGGAAAACAAAGCTCAATTTTGTGTTACAAGCAAGAAACATATCTAAAAATCAAACACATAGAGGCAGCTAGGTGGTGCACTGAATAGAGCACCGGCCCTGGAGTCAAGAGGACCTGAGTTCAAATCTTGCCTCAGACAATTGACACACTTACTAGCCGTGTGATCTTGTGCAAGTCACTTACCCCAATTGTCCTGCCTTCCCCCCCAAAATAAATCAAACACATACAAAATGAAAATAAAAGGATAAAATAAAACTGTCTATGAACTCTTCAAAAAAAAAGCAGGACTTGTACTACAAAGCAAAAATAAAAATGTGTGATATCAATAATGACAAATATTATTACTAAAGGTTTTAAAGACAATGCAACAATATCAATACTAAACATGTATACATCAAATTGCAGTACCCAAATACATAAGGTACCTGATCTTGACAAAATAATAACAATTAATTTATAATTAATCATTTTTATTGTTCTGAAATGAGTGTACCTTTAAATTATATCTGAATTTATTATTTTATTATCTAGCCAGAAATTTTAAAAAGTCTGTTTCAGCATCCTTTTAAGTTAGAAATCACAATATTTGACAATACCATTGAAAGGAGAAAAATTTTATAGTCTCAAATTAATACAAATTGGAATTCTTTAAATACACGCATATTATTCATGTGCAATATTTTTAAATATATACTTCAGCTTTAATATCTTTCTTTCTACCTTCATCCCAACAGATTTAAATTTTTACTAAAGTTAACACATTTTTCAGATATCAGGTCTTTGAACACTATACATATCCATAGGTAGAATGTGTCGATCTCATAAAATTGCAAAAAATTAATCATAAGGGCAAAAAAGCTTTCTTTGGAACATTGTAAAAGCAAATTATATTTACCTGACCACAGATGAAGTCCATCAAATCCATAGGAGAATAAATCATCTCCAACACCATTTCCGCCCCATTCTTCACCACCCCCAGGATAGGGTGAATAACCTTCTGTTGAAGCCCAACCTACTCGGAGGTGCGTTGCTTCAGCTGTCACAAAAGGTTCCGTATGGTCTACCATGAGTTCATAGTACCATTTCCTATATTGAGCTGACCCTTCGCTGATGCCAAGAAAAATATTGGGCCGCATGCTTTTAAAAGGAAAAAAATACTAGTTGAAAAAATCCAAATAGACATGACATCATCACTGTCAGTTTACATTAGTGATACTTTTCTGAGGGATCAAAACCATATAATTTAAATATAGTTAATAATTTAGTATACAAGCATATTCAGTCTTAAACTTGAAAATAATTCAATAAATAAAATGTTTGCTGTTCTGGGTAAATTATGTTTGTAGTTCTAGTTAGATTATGATTCAAAAAAATAAAAAAATTATGATTCAAGGGTTTAATGTTGTTAGTTTTATCAATTAATTACCCTTCTATGGCATTTCCAGTGTTATGCTAGTAATGCCTCTGTTTTCTTTGGGAAAAATGTATTCAAGACACTTTTAAGTTTAATCTGCATTATTAATATTTTCTCCATCACTTCTGTAAGTATAGTCAATCAATGAAACAATAAATAAATCCTTGATTTGCAGTTTCTACTGATTTCTGAGGGTTTTTTTTTCTGTTTTCTTTTGTTGGTTTTTTTGTTTTTTGTTTTTTTTTGCTTTTTGGAGGGCAATTGGGGTTAAGTAACTTGCCCAAGGTCACACAGCTAGGTTTTTGGGTTTTTTTGGGTTTTTTTGTTTGTGTGTGTGTTAAGTGCCTGAGGCTGGATCCGAATTCAGGTCCTTCTCACTCCAGGGCCGATGCTTTACTCACTGTGCCACCTAGTCGCCCCCAATTTCTGAGGTTTTAACACTCATGCAAAATTTAAGAATTGGCTCTCAAGAGCTAGTTAGAATTTATTCTAGAACATCTCTGGCTATCTTGCACAACATATTTAAATCATATACTAGGAAACAGCATAAATTATCAACAAAGGATTGTCATTTCTTTTATTTAAAAAAAAAGAAAGATAGTAATGCAAACCTAAATCATAATTCTCTGATTTTGGTTGAATAGGAGTAAAATGTGAAATTTCTACTATAATATTTTTCTACAGCTTCTGGACAACATATATACTTAAATAATTATATATTCAGTATATGTTATAGTTGAAGGGAAGTATAACAGAAAAACCAACTTTTCCCCTTTCCATAATCTAATTGTGGAATTAATTCCTTTTTGGTCAATATATGCTGCTACGTTTCATTCCCTCACAAAAATGAAGACCACAGAGGCAGCTAGGTGGCACAGTGAATAGAGCACCAGCCCTGGAGTCAGGAGGACCTGAATTCAAACTCAGCCTCAGACACTTAACACTTGCTAGCTGTGTGACCTTGAGCAAGTCACTTAACCCCAAATGCCCTGCCTTCCCCACTGCAAAAGAAAATGGAAACCACAAAAATGCAAGCACCTTGAGGAGAAAGCTGTGTTTGTTTCTTAAATTTTTATCCACCATACTTAGCACAATGTCTGGCACATGGTATGTACTTCAAAAATGCTTGAATTTTGAGGTTGGCATATTAAATTTTAGTCATATTTTCAATAGCTTCTAAGGACACATTGAATCATCACATTTTACTTGCTTCTATGAACAAAGAAAATTCTCATGTCTTTACTTCCCCTTTAAGATCAACATATTCCATCAAACTTCAAATTTAATTTAGCTATTTAGATGACCAATTTTATTTTGGTTTACTGCATGGAACGACAAGGATATAAAATTTTAAGCTGGTATAATATTTCTTTTTTCTCAATCTGTCCATTTTAAAAGTGGT
Source organism: Gymnobelideus leadbeateri (assembly GCA_011680675.1). Taxonomy (NCBI): domain Eukaryota; kingdom Metazoa; phylum Chordata; class Mammalia; order Diprotodontia; family Petauridae; genus Gymnobelideus; species Gymnobelideus leadbeateri. The sequence goes on from WOXC01003173.1 coordinate 44,748, forward strand.
AGTCATGAAATACAACTGTGTCTGAAAAATTAAAAATAAGTATCACACAGAAAACAAAAGAGAGGAACATGAAAGTTATGAATAGGCTGCTACATATAATCAATGAGTCACTTCAAAGATTAGGAGTAAAAGATAACACCAAGGAATTTTATGATACAAAGAGAAGAAGGGCTAGTTATGCATCAAGAAGAAGGGATAACAGATGAGTAACAAGAGTGCTTCACTGGTAATTTTATCACATACAGAAAAAATAAAGAAAGCCTCTAGGACATCTAGGTAGACCTACCACGGTAAATGTATGGAAGCACATGAACAACAGTTATGTAGGAGAGGTAGGTATGAATGGATTGCAATCTGCACCACTGGAAGGAACTCTAGAATTAATAAGACCACGAATCCATTTCAGAATATGAATAATAAGTTTAATACTTTATGAATAGAATTCACATAATATAATACTTTAAGTTGCTCAATCAAAAAGTTTATAAGATATAACTTCTAGAGAAGAGACTCAGAAAGTATATATCATTTGACTTCACTTTAAAAAAAATACCTGCTCACGTGATTCACAAGACGTGTCTGTAGTAGCAAATCTCTTCCTGGTAGGAGGTTGTCACAGATTAGATGCTGATTAGAGCGGACAGCAACTCCATGGCAAACACAGAGAGAACACAAGACATCAAGAACCTAAAAAAGAAAACCAATTTATTTTCATTTTATTTACTCTTTAATACTCAAATTCAATTAGTAACATTCACAGTAGAAAGTAGCAAACGTCTAAGTTGCTAAGATCCCAAACTTTAAGAGTTTCTAATGTAGTCTCTATAAAAATTCAACTCTTATTTAACTCTACCATATGAATGAACATCCATTACTCCCAAAAGTATTTATAAAACTACTGAAAGTAAATGGGAAAATAATTCCTTATAAGGAAAAGTTTGGGGCTTGTTTCATTTTCTTTTTTCATATTTTCAATGCCTCATTCTTAGCTCCTAGAAATTAGGAAATATATCATATTCCTATGTTTTAATATAATCTAGAAAATACTTATAAGGTACCACCTGACATGTCACTAATGTTAGTGAAATAATGCCAGTAATACTGCCAAAAAAAGACTCATTCTCCTATTTTGCTACAATTTAGTTCACTTTATGTTAATAAAATACATCTCCCTCACCTTGTGATTTCGTCCATGTTTGTCTAAAAGTGAGATAATGGATTTAATATGTCCTTCTTTAATAATATTCAGAGCTTCTGGACTTTCCACCAATACACAGTGTAAAACCTCTAGAATCCCTAAAGACAAAACAAAAGAAAAAAAGTAAAAAAAAAAACCAGGGACTTATATCTATTCTTTTCATTAGCTGTTCTTAGAAACAAAATAACCAAAGGAAAATATTGTCCCCAAGAAAGATTCAGTAGACTGAAAAAATTAAGCATATGCTTTAGCAAATTACTTTAATTTTATGTTTGTCTGCTCCTACAAGCAAACTATCACTTCTTCAAAAGTTTGTCAAGATTGACTGGTTCTCACCATGGGCTTTGGCTCTGATAGAATGTTCTTCATATGATATCTGGTCTCATTCATAAATTGATCTCATACCACTTGTCAACATTATACTGTGTAATCTGATATCTCAATATAGCCCAACAGTGATTACAGAGAAATGAGCCTCAATGTGGAGTTTAAGAAGAAAATGAATGAACAGCAACAGACATTTTATATGTATGTATGTATATGTGTGTATACACACACATATACATACACTGACGTAAAATGTGTTATTTATGTTATATGTATATATGTAAATATATATACTATACTATACCATACTCTACTACACTATATAACTACAAAACTACTATACTATGGAGGCAGGTAGGTGGCTAAGCAGATATAGCACTGGGCCTAAAGTCAGGAAGACCTGAGTTTATATCAGGTCCCAGTCACTTGCTAACTGTATGGTCCTGGGCAAGTCACTTAATCTCTGCTTGCCTAAATCCACCAGAAAAGGAAATGGTAAACCATTCTAGAATCTTTGCCAACAAAACCCCATGGGCAGTATTGACATGCTATGGCCCATAGAGTAATGGAGATTTGGGTACAAGTGAATGAGTGAACTACTATACTATACTACACTACATTATACATATTCCATATATTATATATCTATATAAATGCAAATTATACATGTATACTACTGTAATGGGAATGGAAATTTGAAGATCTTCCCTGCCCCTTAATAGACCTAGGGAGGAGTTTGAAGACCCTCTCTGCTTTGAAAGTAAACTCTGTCCCCTAATAGGCTAAATGTAATTACATGGAGCCTGTGATGGAGGTAATTTGCTAAAGGGTGCTCACAAGAAGCTTCTCTGCTGTGAAGATAAACTCTGCCCCCCTAATAGGCTAAATCTAGTCACATGGAGCCTGTGGTGGGAGGAGTTTTGCTGAAGGGAAGCAGAGCCCATAGGAAGTTGGTGTTCAGAACTAGCCAGACAGTGGGGGAAAGAGGAGCTCAGGCAAGGAGATAAGGAGTTCTGTGAGTAAATATTGATCTTGTATTGGTTTGTGGGAAGGCTGAAGGATGCTGTGGCTTTCAGTGTTATTATGGCTTCTGAATATGTTTGGTACTATGATGGAATCGGCTTACTGGTTTTGGGATTCAGTTTTCTGTTGTCTAAATAAATACTTCAGTTTTATCCTCTATCTGGAGAGTTTGGCATATTTTGCGATTGAACATCATGCGATACTTATAGTCACAGTCTTTATTGTGATCGTAGGCATTGTAAATATTGCATTGGCATTACATTTGGTGACAAGGATGGGAGTGCAAAATATCAGACCTCTAGTTGGAGTCAGAAAGGATTCAGAAGAAGAAATGGCTATCCCAGGATGGAAGGATTTGCCTTTTGCCTCCCTAGCAAGGGAGTGGTCTAAAAGTACAGGGCTCTGTGAAAACTAGGAACAGAGGCTGTCCCAGGGAGAACCTAGAGATTGAGAAACATGTTTGCAAAGAATACCAATAAAATCTGGGAGAGCTGAAGGTACTGAGTAGAAGAGGCTGGGTGTTGCTAACAGGCTACCATATTGTGTGTAAAAGCTGTTACAAGAGTTGGCTAAGTGCCAGAATTCGAGACCTCTTCTAGAAGAGCAACCTGGATAGTCTCAGAAGGAGAGAGTCCTGGAGAGTCTCTGGAAGCAGAGAAGGCTGTTGTAAATTTGGCTCAGGAAAAGAAAAAGAAAAGTGAAAGGAGGAAAGTTCATGCAGCTTTGGTAGAGTCTGAGCCTAGTTGCTATGACAACAATGGCCAAGAGAGTGATACATCTCATGGTGAGGCTTTTACAGGGGCAGAAGCTCACCCCATACTGAGAAGGCAAGAGAGTCAGGGAGGGCAAGAAGTGTTTAAGGAGATACTTGAGGATTTTACTCAACAGGAGATTACTGACATTTTGAACAGATTCACCCAAAGGATGGGAGAATCCTTAGTGTCTGGATGGTAAGAATCACTGATGAAGGAGCTGCTGGGAGAGTGGTAGATAAAGGGGACTGCTTGAAATGTATAGGTATTTGCCAGAATCCTTTTGTCCAGCAAGCTTCTAAAGATTTCTATTTGGCAGGAGGTAACAATACAAGCAATCTATTAGCTTTAGCTGCTGATGGATGCAATAGAATGTATCCCACTGATATATGGGAAAGTTGAAAGAAGTAATTAAAGCTGCCATCAAGGTTGGAAATGCAGATCATATCATGATATCCCCCTTAGCAGTACTTCATAGAAATATCATGGTGAAGATATTTATAAGAAGATATCCTTCTTATAAGCCCCTACTTCTGAGTCTACTAGTTGTTGAAATAGGAAACCCTCTTTCAGAGGTTCTGGATAAGATTTCACAACTAAATTACTTAGGAGACTGGGAAAATGATAAATTTCCTCAAGAAGGAAGAGTAAATAGTTGGTGGATTCAAAGTCAGAATAGATTGCCAAGAAAAAAAACTGTTTATTGATCTACTGAGAGCAGGGGTTGATTTTAGGAAAATTGAAGTTATTCCAACTAATGAATTATAAAAAATGTATCAAGAAAATGGGCTTGATGTTAGACAGAATAGAGAAGTGAGAATTGCCCCTACAGATGCTCCTGAACCATTATATCCAAGTTTGTCACACCTTCAGGGAAACTCAGATTAAAGAAAGTGCTGGGATAGGAGTAAGTGGACCAAGGACAACAAACCATGTGGATACAAACTGATTCTGAAAGTAAGCACATTAGAGAGATAATCAAGTCTAGGAATCAGTAAACTATACTCTGAGGACCAAATTCAGGCATACTTATTTTTTTGTGCATCCTTTGAGCTAAAATATTGTTATATTATTAAATACTATAAAACTTTACTTGAAACTGTTAAAAACAATCTTTGTTCCAGGTCACCATTTGTCTACCCCAGATATAATCCATATCTGAAGGGGGGAAGGGAATAAATATTTAAATAGCTCCTACTATATGCCAAGCACTATGAAAAGTATCTTTTACAAATATTGAACTTCATAATAACCCTATGAGGTTGGTGTTATTATTATCCCCATTCTTAAGCTGAAGAAATTGAGGTAAACAGAGGTTAAGCAGCTTGGCCTGGGTCAACAAGCTACCAACAGTCTGAGGCCACATTTGAATTCAGATCTTTTCTGATTCCAGTGTCGTGCTGTATCTGTGGCATCACCAGTATATAGACAGTAAATACAAAGCATATAAATATAAGGTATGTTGGGGTTGAGGGTATAGCCTCATGAAACAGAGAGGCACTGGAAGGAAAACTGAGTTTCAAGAAAGTTTGGTGAGAGGACTAATTAAGCAAAGTAATCCTGACAGCATTTAAGAATGCAACTGGAAAGGAAAGAAAAAAAGATGAAAAGCGGGGGGAATCCCCAAAGATTTTTATAAATAATTCTTTGAACCATCAAGTACAAAGAAGTCATTACATATGTACTCTACCATCACAATCCATGATATGTTTCTTGAGTTAATGCTAATGGCACTTAAGGTGGAAGAGTTAGAGTGGAGGAGTAAGAGGAAGTATTTTTTTGCCTAGCTTAACCAGCACTCTACTACAGCAACTTAGAAAATGTTCCCTGGGGTGGCATCAAGATGACAGAGTAGAAACAGGGCTCTGCTGGGCTCTGGCTCTCACCACCTCCAATTCATGAAAAAGGTGACTCTGAACAAACTTTTGGGCTACATAACCCACAAAATGACACAAAGGAGCTAACCTCCAGCTGAGGACAGCCCGGCAGGCTGGCAGGGAGCAGCCAGTGTAGTGCTCTGGGAGCTGACCCCAGCCCCACAAGAGACAGAGGTTTTAACCCCAGGGTGGGCCTGACCAGCCACTGGCTGGAGGGACTTCAGATCACCAGAAACTGTGGTGGTTTCCAGAATTATCAACCCATAGATGCTAAGGACAAAGTGAGAGGTCAGTGCAGTGTGGATTTGGGGATCCAGTAGTTGGGAGTGCGTCAGCCTTTATCCACTGGAGGAAGAAGCCGCTGCCACATGGCAGCTCCAGATCCTGGCTTGCAGAGTGTAAGGGGACCGAGCAACCAGTCTGAGGGGTAATTGCTCTTGCTTTAACCTGCTTGGATCTGGATTGCAGTGTAGGGTAGAGGTCCTGGGGTGAGTGACCAGCTTTCCAGAGGGTGTGGAGGGCTCAGAGAGGGCACCCAACTTATACCTTTGGCAGCTGAGAAAACCCCAGGGTTTGGTATGAAGCTCCCCTGTCTGGTAGCAGAGTCCTACTGTGGCAAAAGCCCAAAAGTCAAGTAATTGAGTGGCAACATGAGTAAACAAGGGAAGCAAAGCAAAAAGAGGAATCCAACATTAGAGTCCTATTTTGGGGACAAAAAGGATAAAAGCATGGAACAGAAGGAAGACAGCGAAGACAGAACTGCTGCACCAAAAGCTTCCAAGAAAAATATGAGCTGGTTACAGGCCATAGAGGACCTTAAGAAAAATTTTGAAAACCAAATAAGAGAAGTGGAAGGAAAATTGGGAAGAGAAATGAGAACGATGCAAGAAAATTATGAGAGTCAACAACCTGACTGAAGAAAATAACACCCAAAAAATAGACTAACTCAAATGGCAAAAGAGGCTCAAAAAGGCAATGAGGAGAAGAATACCTTAAAAAGCCTAATTTGCCAAATGGAAAAGGAATCTCAAAAGCTCACTGAAGAGAATCATTCCTTCAGAATTGGACTGGAGCAAATGGAAGTTAGTGACTATATGAGAAATCAAGATACTATTAAATAGATCCAATCAAATGAAAAAAATAGAAGACAATGTGAAATATCTCACTGGGAAAACCACTGACCTGGAAAAGAAATCCAGGAGAGATAATTTTAAAATTATTGGACTACCTGAAAGCTATGATCAAAAAAAGAACCTAGAAATCATCCTTCAAGAAATTCTCAAGGAAAATTACCCTGATGTTTTAGAACCAGAGGGCAAAATAGAGGTTGAAAGAATCCACTGATCACCTCCTGAAAAAGATCCCAAAAAGAAAACTCCTAGGAATATTATAGTCAGGTTCTGGAATTCCTAGATCAAGGAGAAAATATTACAAGCAGCCAGGAAGAAAAAATTTGAATATTGTGGAGACACAATCAGGATAATATAGGATCTGGCAGCTTCTACACTGAAGGACTGAATGACTTGAAATATGATATTCTAGAGGTCAAAGGATCTGGGATTAAAACCAAGAATCACCTACCCAGCAAAACTGAGTATCATGTTTCAGGGTATAATATGGTCATTCAGTGGAATAGAGGACTTTCAAGCATTCTTGATGAAAAAACCAAAATTGAATAGAAAATTTGACATTGAGATACAAGGAGCAAGAGAAGAATGAGAAGGTAATATGGAAAAGAAATCATAAGGAACTTATCAAAGTTAAGCTATTTAAATTCCTACATGGAAAAATGATAATTGTAACTTAGGAAACTTTTCTCAGTATGAGAATAATTGAAGGGAATAGAAATGTGTATATACATACATACATACATATATACATATATATATATATATATATATACATACACACAGACACAGATATACACATACATATATATGTCTATAATAGGAGGGTATATGGGCCTATGAATACATATGTGAATGTATTTATATGTGTGTGCAGGTATACATAGATAGAGGGCACAGGACCAGTTTACTGGGAAGGTAGGATACTTAAAAGGTGAAATTAAGATGTGAGAGAGGAATATAATGAGAGGAGATGGGGAGAGCGAGATTGGGGTAAACTATCTCATAAAGAAGAGGTAAGGGAAAATGGTTATAATGGAGGGGAAGAACAGGAAGTCAAAAGGGAATGGGTCAACCTTATTCTCATTGAATTTGGCTTAGGGAGGGAATAACATACACACTAAATAGGGTATCTCACCCTACAGGATAATGGGGGGAAGGGGATTAGAGGGGGATGATGGAAGGGAGGGCAGGCTGGGGGAAAGGGAAGTTGGAAGCACCCACTTTTGAAAAGGGACAGGATCAAAGTAGAGAATAGAAGAAGTGGGAGGTGGGATAGGAAGGAGAGAAATATAGTCAGTCTTCTACAATATATCTACTATGGAAATGTTTTGCATAGCTACACATTTACAACATATATTGAATTGCTTATCTTCCCAGTGAGGGTGGGTGACAAGGGAGGAAGGGAATAAATCTGGAATTCAAAGTTTTAAAATCAAATGTTTAAAAACACACACACACACACACACACACTATTATCAGTATTATTTTACATGTAAATGGGAAATAAGATATACAGGCACTGGGGCATAGACATCTACTGTGCCGTATTGGAAAGTTAGGGAGGATATGGGGGAAGGTATGGTAGAGAACAGACTGGAGGAAGGTGTATCCAGTGGGATTGCTATTTTGGTGTGGTGGGTAGGGGAAAAACAGAGAGAAATTTTGCACCTCAAAATCTTGCAGAAATGAACGATGTAAAGTAGAAGTTAATAAAGCATTTGATTAAAAAAAATAAAAAAGAAAATATTCCAAACCAAATTCTAATGAGGAAAGCCAAGAAAAATTTACAGTGAATAATTTTTTCAGCCCAGGGAAGATTACAAAGACAGAGAGGTTTGTAGACACTGTTATAGGAACTAGTTAAGAGCACAGGGGACAGCAGGCACTCCAGCATCAGAGAATGAAAAAGAAGTGAGACAGAGCACCAGAGCAGGAAGACTGATTTAGGAAGACCTCTCAGGGTGTTTCTGAACTAGTGCTGCCATCTGGCAGCTCTGTCACTCACTGCCCAATTCCTAATAACATCTCCAGGGTCAAGAGAAGCAGTTGTGGATGAACAAAAGTCTAACTATTTAATGAGGAAGGGATACATTTGAGAAATTAGCTGTGAGAACTTCAAGTCCACGAGCAAAGTGGTGACTCAGTTCTAATCTTTACTCTAACACATGACCCCATGAGGGAATAAATAAGGCAAAAGCCCAAGAACAAAGGGGAGCCAGAAGTCCTAGTGCTCTGGACCTACAGAACCTCTCAGTTTGACTCTGTGGACTCAGTATGGCAGTAGGCTACTGAAACTCAACGACACATAAGGCAAGAGACTCACACCTAGGTCAGGAATATAAAGAGCTCAGAACAGGAAGTGTGGGAACAGAGCTCTCCCATGGATCACAACATTCTGGAAGCACTGAAGACTTGTAGGTCCCCAGACTGAGCCATGAAAGAAGCAAAAGGATATAAAAGGACAAATGCTCAAACCAGACATCCTGCCTCTCACCAGTAGTCAACAAAGTCCAACACTAAAATAAGTCCAAAGTCAAGAAGCAGGCATGAAAAATGCACGAAACAAAAAATATAAAAAGGCACTGTGGTGAAAGAAGGCTCAAGTCACAAACACAGAAGACAATGACTGAAAAAACTCTATAAGCAAAGACACAGGGGGAAAAAAGAAGATTAGGCACCAGCTCAATAATTCCTAGAAGACTCAAAGAAAGATATTTTTTTTAAAAGACCAAAAAAGGATTTTAGAAACAATAAAGACCCGGCAACACTGGAACTTCACTATCATCTGAACTGGTTTAAGGAGAAAAGAATACACATAAAATTGGGTACAGAAATTCATTTTATCCAACCGAAAGCAGAAGAGAAAGGGATGAATAGAAAGGGCAGAGAAATAAGAGCGAAAGTAGATTAAGGGAAACTAAAAGCAAAATTCATTATATTAATAACAAGATCAACAAATTCATTAATAAATGCAAAAAGCTTTTGACAAAAAGGTAATATGGATTTCTGTTTAAAAACATACGCAAACACTAGAAAGCAAAGAAATAAATGGTGCTTTTCTTAAAAAGATAAGGAGCACTAATCTAAAACAAAGAACTAACATTATCTGTAACAGGGATAAGCTAGACATGTTTCCAATAAAGTCAAAGCTGAAGCAAGGAGGTACATTATCACCATTACTATTCAATATTGTACTAGAGATGCTTTCTATAGCAATAAGACAAGAAAAAGGAATCAAAGGAATAAGTATAGGTAATGAAAAAACAATCACTTCTTTTCAGGTTATATGATGGTTTACTAAGAAAACCCAAAAAAGTCAATTAAAAATAAAACTAATGAAAATAATTTAATACTTTAGTAAAACCGAAGGCTATAAATATTAAACATAAGTTTTCAGCATTTCTGTACTTTATTAATAAAACCCAACAGAAGAGACAGTAAGAGAAATCCTGTTTAAATTAACTTCAGAGAGAATAAAATATATGGGAGTCTATCTGCCAGAACACATACAAAAACTGTATGAACACAATTTAAAAAACACTCTTCTTACAAACGCAGAGCTATATAATTGGAGAAATGTTAATTGCTCATAGGCCAAGTTAATATAATAAGAATGACAAAACTACCTAAATTAATTTAGTTATTCAGTATAATACTAATCAAACTACCAAAAATACTTTATTAAGTTAGGAAAAATAGTAAAATTCATCTAGAGGAACAAAAAGTTTAGAATAACAAGGGAATCAATGAAAAAGAAAGGGAAAGAAAGGTGGCCCAAGAGCAGCAAATAGCAAACTCGACTACAAAGTTGTAATCATTAAAACAATTTGGTACTGAATAAAGAACAGAGAATTTGATCCTGGAACAGATTAGGTACATAATATTAAGAAGCAAATGAACAGAGTAACCTGGATTTTGATAAATCTCAAGATGCCAGTTTTGGGGTCAAGAACTCACTATTTGATAAATACTACTGAGAAACTTAGAAAGTAGTCTGGCAGAAATTAGATATATAAACCAACATCTCACACTAAAGTTCAAAATGAGATCATGATTTAGAAATAAAGGGTAATTTTATAAGCTAATCAAGTGAAGCATGGGGAAAAATTACCTTTCAGATCTATGGATATGGGAAAAGTTCATGACCAAAAAGGAGAGATGAATGTGATAAAATGGATGTGATTACAGAAATTTTAAAGTTTTTACACAAATAATATCAATACAGCTAACATTAGAAGAAAAGTAGGAAAACAGGGATGGGAGTGGGGGATTCTCTGTGTAAAACCAGACAACCCAGAGATTTAAAAAGAGAATTTCCTTCTCTTTCCTCTGTGTGTAGCTGACCATAACCTCCCACTGAGATGCCTTTGAAAAACTGAAATACATTAATAAACATCACTTTTGGATTAATAATTGCTTTATTTTAATAGTGGCTTGTAAGTATACCAGGTGAACAGCAATGTATAATAAAAAGTTTAAAGACATATGGATAAATTTTGGAATGAATAAATTTTTTCTAGAAAGAGAAAGAAGTTGCTTCGGACTCTAAGCAGACCTGAAAGGTTATTTAAAAAAATTCCATGCCCTAGAAAGCCGAATTTGCTATTAGCAAGAAGAGTATTCCCTGGTCTGCTAATAAATCTATTTGCTTTCAGTTTGGCTTCCTATCTTGGAATCATATCCAACTGATTTGTATGCTTCTCAAAGAGGTTGAGAGAATTCCCTGACATTAGAGGCAAATAAGGAGACAGTGGTTGGACTTTTTTTTAGCAGAAGAGTAATTTGATCAGATCTTTGTTTTAGGACTATTTAGGATTAAATGATATATCACAGACATAGACATCATTCGTAAAGCTTAAAGCCCTATATAAAGATTAGCTATTTTTTTTATCATCGTCACCATCTTTGGCAACACTTTAATAGTTGTGTGGATGATGGATTTTAAACAGGAAAAAACTGAGACAGGAAAACTAATTAGCAATGTATTCAATATTCGAAGGAATGGTAAGTGTCTTGACTAAGGGATCTACAAAATATCATGGAGGGCCCCTCATAGTTTAACTTAGCCAGCGGGTAAGTATAGCATTCAATTTTTCCATCTGTTATTTCTCACTCTTGCTATGCTAGTGGCCCAACTCTATTTCTAATCAGATATTTAATGAATATGTTATGTCCTTTCTTACACATTTGTCATCACTGATATTATGTTTCATTCTACTTACCATATATATCCCCATTGCTCTTTAAGTCACATAAAATTTGATTATTTGGAGGTTGTAATATTCTATAATTTACAGTCATGTAGCATGCTCAGAATTTTTTAAAAATTTGGACCTATTATTTCTTCTGTGTGGTAATATAGACCATTCTATTAATGTAGACAAACAATTCAACTTATAGGTAATTTATAGTCTTAACAAATTATCTGAGATGCTGAGAAGTGATTTGTGGATGCTAACACAGCTAGCATGTGTCATATGCAAGATCTGGACCCAGGTCTTCCTAATTCTTAAGGTTTTATTTCAGGGAACAGTTACTAATTACCCATAGGCAATTTTCTATTTTCTAATTAATTCTCTTCTGGACCCAGCTCAACATCCACCTAGAATGTCTGAAATATGTGTACTGGTGGACTAGTTCAATCCAACCACATATTAGAGCAGGATAATAGACATTTTTCATACACTTAATTTTTAATGAATTTTTATGCAGCAATCTTTTGAGTTACTGTGGATCTCATTTAGGACATTCTATAGCAATCTAAGTTCTGACACAATTAGAAAAATGTCATCTACAAACAGAAGCATATGGAGTACTGTTATTTATAGATTATCAGCTATTTGTACTTTACAGGGTCATTTACTTAACTGGAGGCTAAGCATGACTGTGTTCAGTAGGCATTCCAATCCAGCACAGAGAAACCTGAGGTGCGCTTGCTTTCAGATATACATAATGAAAGGGCCCTCCCCTCCCAACCTCAGAGCAGGCCTAGATATCATCTCATGTCAGACACAGTGACTAAATGGTTCATACTATATGATACTATCTTTTTTTTTTTTTCGGTCATGAACTGGAGCTCTGTGGATATGCTAAAGGGATGATAATACACCTTCAATACATTTTTCACCTCTAAATCCTATGATTCCATATTACTGATAAATATTTTTTTGCTTTTTGGAGGGCAATTGGGGTTAAGTAACTTGCCCAAAGTTACACGGCGTGTGTGTGTGTGTGTGTGTGTGTGTGTGTGTGTGTGTGTGTGTGTGTGAGTGTTAAATGTCTCTGAGGTCAGATTTGAACGCAGGTCCTCCTGACTCCAGGGCCGGATAAATTATATTCTTGACCTCCATTCTATCATTACTGATTTTAAGCATAGTAGTCATATCTTTTCAGATGATGACAAGGATTTTTTTTTAATACTGTTCTAGTCACACATTTTATAATAAAAGGACAATTCCATAAAGTAACAGAATACAGCATAAGGGAGAACTGTATTTTTTTTAATAAAAATACCCTTTTTATATCTACAGATTATCAGGAAAATTATTTCTAGCTGTCGCCTGAAAGAACTTTATTGTGAAATATTTAAAGACACAATACAGTGTCTGCAATGCAGCAATGTGAAATATTAATTTAACTAAATATAAATACACAGACTGGCATCATCAGTAGAAGGAAAAACAGAAAGAAAAATGTCAACTCCTAAAATATTATTCAAATGATTAATTAGGAAATCTTCAAGTTAAGGCAATTTATAATTATGTACATGCAAATGGCATCTACTTCTTAAAGGCACTTAATTAATTATGCTATCTACATAGGTATTTACATAATACTTATACCTCTTTATATAGCTTCACATTAATAGGTACGGAATACTGAAGCAAAGCAGTATATATCAATATTTGTCATAAATATTTTATTTAATCTAGTACTACAGATATAATATACAATATACAATATATACAGACTATAGATAAAATATGAAAAGAAATGGAAATGCAATAGGCATTCTTTTTTGTAATCTTACAGTAAAGTCAGAGTGCCACTTTTTCTTTATGTCAGTCATTTAAATGTAAGCCTAGAAAGCATCCTTGGTTTCCAAAAAAAAAAAAGCAAAGAATTAAAAAATTTATTTTATTTAACTATAGCCATGCTACTCTCCAAAATCCTGAAAAAATGCCTTTTTCAGTTTGAATTTATTTATAAATTAACCCTCTTATTTTCAAATACATTCTAGAAGCTGGCAAATTGTGCAAGGAGCTGAGATTACATGCCTATATTGTCTGGATGTAAAGATGTCAGTCAATAACTGTGATAATTTATGTTTAAAGCCTCAGTTCTATATAATAAGCATTCATTATGTACCAGGCTGACTGTGGGGATACGAAGACTAGAAGAGTCTGCTCTTAATTATCTTGGTGATACTCTTCTCTTTAGTTTTCTATGACATATAGAGAGTTTTCCATCTACCTGTTTAACTACTTTTTCTCAGTCTTCTTTGTTTCATGCTTCATGAGGATATTCTCCAAGGGTCTGCCCTGGGCTCTCTTCTCTTCTCTTTCTATAATACTTAGCTTGGTGATTATATTGTTAACACATTTTTGCTTAATGGGAAGATCTTTCCTATCCATTAATAGGTCCATGTGACTTGCTTGAGTCACATGAGTCTTTGGTGGAAGGAGCTTGCAAAGTGGGCGGAGCAGGAAGTGTGAAGCAGAGCCCAGAGAAAGTTGCTCAAAGTAGTTAGAGGTTAGGGAGAGAGAGGAAGCAGGCAGCAAGCTATGAGTGTTTCTTTGTGGGAAGACCCTAGCAGGTGGAAGACTTGGCGATGGTGGTGCCTTTTGCATTGCTAGTGTGTATAGATTTTTTTTGTTGCTATGATGGATTTTTCTATCTGATATTGCATTCAGCTTTCTAGAGAATGAATAAATGTTTTGGTTCTGTCTTAAATGTGAAGAGTCTGTTATATTTTGTGATTCAGAATTATGCCAGAATACCCATATCCACCACATGCGTGTGAATATTATGTTGGTGCTACAGTGATATCATTAGCTTCTATGGATGTATCTGCCATCTCTATGCAGATGATTCTTAAATCTAATTATCCTTCATAAATCTCTCTCCTGACCTCCAGTCACACACCTCTAACAGCCTATTGCACATAATGAATTTATGCCCTTTAGTCTTCTTAAATTGAACTGAATAAAACTGAAGTCATTAACTTTCGTCTCAAACTCTCTTAGCTTCCTAACTTTGCTATTATTCTTGAGAACACCACCATCATTCCAATCCCCTAGGCTGACAAGCTAGGTGGCCACTTTACTGCCTCTCTCTCTCTCTATCTCTCTCTGTCACACACACACACACACACACACACACACACACACACACACACACACACACACACTTACACACAGCTGGTTATCACCCTGACTAAAGTTTCTACGAGTTCCAGTTTACATTTTGCTCAGATGTAAAATTGGTCTTCCTAAAGTTCAGGTCTGATCATGCCACCTCTTCTCTCCCCATTTAAAAAACAACAGTGACCCCCCCCCCCATCAACTCTGGGATCAAATATGAATTCAGATATTCCCACTCAAAACATTCACAGAGAACTTTGTAACTTGGTCACTTTACATTTCCAATCTTCTTACATCTTACCCCCTGAAATAGACCCTGAAATTATGTGAAACTGGCCTCCTTGCTAATCTTCACAAAAGACACTCCATCTCCAAAAGCCATGTATTCTCACTGCCTTCATGCCTGAAATCCTCTCTCTTCTCATCTCCACCTTTTGGATTTCCTGACTTTCTTCTATTCTAAGCTAAAACCCCTCCTTCTGCAAGAAGCCTCTTTCAGCTCCCCTACTGAAGTGTCTCATCCAGTATATATTTTTGTACATAGCTGTTTGTATGTTGACTCCTCCTTTAGATGGTGATCTTTTTCAAAGCATGGCTTTTGTGTGTGTGTGTGTGTGTGTGTGTGTGTGTGTGTGTGTGTGTGTGTGTGCGTGCCTCTATCTGAATCTCTTGGGTTTACCAAAGTACTTGGCAAATTTTGTTATTTAGTAATGTCCAAATCTTCATGACCCACTGACCATACTGTCAATGGTTTTGTTTTTTGATTTTTGGGGTTTTTTTTGCAAAAATACTAGAGTGGTTTTCCATTTCCTTCTTCAGTGGATTAAGGCAAACAGAGGGCAAGTGACATGCCCAGGGTCACATAACCAGTAAGTTGTAATGGGAATGGGAATTTGAATATCTTCCCCACCCCCTTAATAGACCTAAGGGAGAGTCTAAAGACCTCCCCTGCTTTGAAAGTAAACTCTGCCCCCTAATAGGCTGAATATAGTAACATGGAGCCTGTGGTGGGAGGAGTTTTGCTGAAGGGAAGCAGAGCCCACAGGAAGCTGGTCAGAGCTAGCCAGATGGTGAGGGAGAAAGGAGGACCTCAGGCAAGGAGTCAGATAGTTTTGTGAGTAGATACTGATCTAGTACTGGTTTGTGGGAAGGCCGAAGGAAGCTGTGGTTGTCAGCATTATTATGGTTTCTGAATATCTTTGGTACTATGATGGAATCAGCTTACTGGTTTTGGGATTCGGTTTTCTGGTGTTTAAATAAGTGTTTCAGTTCTGTCCTCTACTGTAATGGTAATAGAAATTTTAAGATCTTCCCTGCCCCTTAATAAGCCTAAATTGAACTATAGTATCTTTCCTGATTTTAAAATATACTCTGCCCCCTAATAAACTGCATGTGCTCACCTGGAGCCTGTGGTGGGAGGCTTGTCTTTCAGGAAGGCATAACTTTTGTTACTCTGTAGTCTAGTGGGTAACATGGGTTGTGATGTTTTCTGACTCAGGATGAGGCTATATATACACCTCTGAGGCAAGGTTTTGCTTTGGGGCTCACTTATGAAAAGAGTTGTGTGATTTGGCCAGGTATCCGCTGAGCCCCCTGGCTTTGAAAACCCAGGTGTTGGCACTTCCCTCTCTGGTGACTAATTAGGAGAGTCACTCTTTCAATATTATGGGGGCTATTGGTCACTCTTTCAATAGGGAGGGAGAAAGAAAGGGAGAGAGGAAGGAAGGAAGGAAGGAAGGAAGGAAGGAAGGAAGGAAGGAAGGAAGGAAGGAAGGAAGGAAGGAAGGAAGGAAGGAAGGAAGGAAGAAGGAAGGAAGGGAGGGAGGGAGAGAGGAACGAAGGAAGAAAGGAATGGAGAGGGGGAGGGAGGGAGGGAGGGAGGGAGGGAGAAAACTGAATTGTACTGAAAGTGCAATTTCTGACAATCCTAGAAGATTGAACCTCCTCCAGCTCACCTGTGGTAGCAATAAGTCTCTAGCATTTTTGACACAAGGAAAAAGTCACAACCTAGGTCTACAGTGTGTTTGCAGGCTCTCTTTCTATTACCTCTCTTCCTCTCTCTGACATGGCAACCTCTGAGATGCTGACATGGGAGGCAGAGAGTAAGAGAGTGATACAAAGACTGAGAAACTGACGCAGCAGTTAATGAGGAGGACATTGACTGGAGTAGTAAAGAGAGTTCAGGATTACAGTCATAATCAGTATTGTCCAATAACCACCAAGGTCTGACAGTTAAAATTACTTCTGTTTGTATGCATATTAGGGGGAATAAGGAAGTCCTTTTTCCATAACAACCCAAGATCTAGGATGGGTCTACAATTATCCATATATCTTTCTCTTTTCTTAGTCCCAGAAATATGCTGTCAGGATTTCACCTCCATATTGGAGGAAAAAGAAGAAAGAACCAAGAAGAGATGGTTAGTGACAACCACTACCATGCAGAAGTATCAGATCTACTTTTTTTCTAACCTTATCATAAAGTATGTAGTAATAATATGCTAAGTATCTGAATATACGAATACATTGAAAGAATAAAATATTTAATGAGCCATATATACCAGATTTATACTTTTACTATTTTCCACATTATCCCATTTCTTCTCTTAGACTAAATCAAAACTGGGAGTCAAGGAAAAATAGTGTGAAGCTTCAGGCATTGAGTCCCACCTTATGATCAGCTCATATATTGCACTTAACTAATTAAAATCCCTTGGTTAGATAATTAACACAGTGACTACCTTTTCTCTATGAACAAGGATGGCACACAACAAAATGTCATAATACTAATACTAAGGTGAGGTATTATCCCTAATCCACTTCTTACTAAAACAAGTTATTTCCATTTGGCTGTGCACACAAAAGCCCCAGGCACAGGACTGGCTCTGGCAGGATCATTCATTCTATTACAACAAACATTCCTAATTCAATAAGACCCAGGTTCAAATCTAACTTGTGATACATATCATATGATCCTAGTCAAGCCATTAACCTCTCAATGCCCCAGGTAACTCACTAAAGTATAAGTAGCTGATCTACACTGGCAGAGGTAGTCCCTTAACTGATGTTGCCCAGCAAAATGAAATCACAGGTCCTGACAAACAAAAGTAAAACAAATTCATTAAAAGAAGAAATCATAAGTACACACACAGATACACAAATACACTCTATGTGAATGCAAAAATTTATTTTTGTGCTTTAAAAGATAGAAAGAAAAAAATATAGGAGTAAAAAGTAAAAAATATACCTGAGGATGCCTCCAGTCTTTCTAATCTGCTGATTAGCCAGTCCAGGGAGCCAGAAAATTGAGCACAATTTTTGCGATTTCCTCTAATGAGAGCCGCTATAAAATAAAACAAAATTTATATTTATGTCCTTACGTACCATATACCAAAACATTCATAACAAATTAGAGCAAGGTATTATCTTAAGTTTATTGGAGTGGCATGAAATTTACATTCAATAAAAGCCACAAACATACATCCAGAGAGCTTAAAAACCATCTAAACCAGGAGGGTCGAATTTATTACTGTGGAATGATATATATTCATTTTTCTTTCTCAGAAGAATTAACTTAAAGTTTGTTATTTATGACAGAGACAATATGACATAACAGAAAGAAAGTGGGAGTCAAAGTGGGGGATTAGAAAGCACATTAGACATGGCATCAAAGGATCTAGATTCAAATCATAGCTCTGCTACTACACTGCTTGACTATCTGCTTAACCTTGGGCAATTCATTTAACTTGCCTAGATAATCTTTTACTTAAAATGAAAGAGTTGGAAAGCCCTCCCTGATCCCTCTATAAGCCCTCCCTGATCCTATGAACACTGGTTTGAAGTCAGGGAACCTGTGACTCCATTTCTTTATATGTTAAATAAGGTGATTGGAGAAAATAGGGGGGGAAGGTGGGGGAAGGGACAATTATATATACTATTGTTAAGAAACTACTATAAATATATTTTTTAATGATAACACTTTCAGTAATCAAAAATATAAATGGATCTTGATCTCAACAATATAGCAATTCCTTCCAACAATCAGATTACCACCTTATCAATGTTTGATGATTCTGTGTGAATTTTGTCCATATCTTCCCACTGATTAACTCACTAACCATTTTCTTTTTTCATTCACACATTTCTTTGATTCCTTTACTCTAGTTCCGTTTCAAAGTTCCTTCCTTGTTATGGGTAGTTGCCAATCTCATCCACTATTGTCTCATGAATATTTTTCACTTCAATTTTTTGGAAACTTTAGTATTCTATGACAGGCATACAGCTATATAATAACACTAGTGAAATCCTAGTGTTAAAAAGGTAGAACTTTGTTTTAAGGATAAGTTTTGGGTAATGAAAGGAGCTTTGTAATTTCCAAAGACAACCCAGCTGTTCTCCAACTATTTAATCTTGGTCCCAATTTGGTGATACTGTACACTATCAGCATAAAAATACATAATTCATATATATATACATACATATACATGTACAGATGTACACGTATACATACACAGAGATAGATCTCTCCATATACATAAAACTCTCCTTAAGACAGTGGAGTAAATAGAAGCAAAACAACTCAGGTCTCCTACAACCACTCCAACAAGTATAAGAAAGCACACTAGATAAAAAAAAGTGATAGATAAACCCAAGGCAAAATTCTGGTAATTGCATTTTGTCATCTCAGATCCTCATAAAGAGAAAGTCAGAAGCTTTTGGGCACTAGGTAATGGATCTAGGTAAAGAAGCCTAGCAATAGAGTGTAGCACAAAAAGTGTTCTAGATGAGGGCAGTAAGGGAAAACTAGAGCCAGAAGTTATATACTAGGGCAGAGGATAAGGGAGCTAAGTCCAAGATATAGACTCACAATCTAAATGCTGCAGCTATGCGGCTCTGCTCAAAAACTGGAGCTCAGAAGCTTGGGTTCAGACCATGAGGACAAGGATTAGGGCATGCCTAAGGGCAGAATACCACAGCCCTCACCCCTACTCCATGTCAAAAGGCCAGCTACCATACATCAACCTTGAAGTGAGAAAGCCTTCCAGCTTTTAACAAAACACACCTATTTTTGTTTAAAAAAACAACAACAGTAAAAACTAAAGGAATAAATCAACTATGCCTTAATATAGCAAATGGTAACTATGCAAAACCAAGAGCCAGTATTATGTGTTAATATGATGATCAACTGGAAGGCAGTATAATAAGATCAAGGGTAAAACAAAAATGTCTGTTATCACCACTATTATTTAACAGTGTCAGAAATATTAGCTATATCAATAAGACAAAGGAACTGAGGGGAAAAGCAAAGACAAAGAGGAAACAAAATAATCACTTTTTGCATTTGATATGACAACCTAAATAGAGAACCCTAGCCACTAAATTTAATCGAAACGATAATTCAGCAAAGTAGCAAGATATAAAATAACCCACAACAAATCACCATATATATTATCAACAAATTCCCAAAAGAGCTAAAAAGTAAAATTCCATTAAGAATAATTACAGAACACATAAAACAATTAAGAATCACCTATCAAGACATACATAGGAATTATAAAAATACAATTTAAAAATTCTTTACAGAAATGAAAAAAAGATCTAAGTGGAGACATATGAATTTCTCATGGTTGAGCTATGACAATATGAAAAATGACAGTATTTCTTAAAATAATGTACTTATTCAGTTTCATAGAAATCAATCTACCAATGGTCTACCTTAGAGAACTAGGGAAAAAAATGATAAAACTAATTTGAATAAACAAAGGCTCAAGATTCTCATGGGGGAATTACGAAAAAAGAAAAAATAACAGGAATAACAAGGCCTAAGACAGAAGACCTCAGGGTAAACTATAAAGCAGTTACTGCTTTATAAAATGATTTGGTACTGGTTAAAAAAACAGAGATGAGGGCAGAGCCAAGATGGCAGAGTAGAAGCATAAACTTGGCATGGGCTCTGGCTCCAATCACTTCCAATACATGTAAAAAATTGACTCTAAACAAATTTTAGAGATACAGAACCCACAAATTGACAGAGAGAAACAAATCTCCTGCTGAAGGCAGCCCAGCAGGCTGACAGGAAGGGTCTATCAAAGTGCTCTGGAAGAGCAGGCAGTCCTGGCAAGCCACATGGTTCTGGCCCTAAGGAGGTCCCAACCACTGGCATCTGGAGCAGACTTCAGGAGAGTGAATCACTAGCAGGTGTGGCGGATTCCAGACTTCTCAACCCATAAACACCAGAGGAAGAAAAGGTTAGTGGAGAACTCTGCTGGAACCAGGTGACCTAAGAGTGTGGCCTGCTCCTGGGGCAAGAGATGGCTGAGGCAGGGCAGCAACAGCTGCTGCCCTGTGGTTGCTTCCAAAGCTCCAGGACTGCAGATCATAGTGGGAACAATCAATCATTCAGAGGATAATGGCTCGTGCTTTAAATTGATTGGAAATGGGTTACTATCTTGGGAGGTGGTCCTGGGGTGAGAAATGCCACTGTGCCAGCATGGTGTCTGTAGAGAGGGCACCCCCCTCAGACATCTTACAACATTTGTGAAAACCCCAGCGATTTGGGACAAAGCTCTCTCCATTCTGAAAGCAGAGTTTGACTGTGGCAAAGAGCTCAAAAATCAAGTAATAGGCTGGCAAGTAAAGCAAGCAGAGGAAGCGCTATAAGCTCACAGAAAACTTTTGGGGGGACAAAAAGGATCAAAGCATGGAATAGGAGGAAGAAAACGAAGTCAGAACTCTTGCATCAAAATCTTCCAAGAAAAACATGAGCTGGTTACAGGCCATGGAGAAGCTCAGGAAGGATTTTGAAAATCAAGTAAGAGAAGTAGAGGAAAACTTGGGAAGAGAAATGAGAAAGAAGCAAGAAATTCATGAAAAGTGAGTCAACAGCCTGCTAAAGGAGACCCAGAAAAATGCTGAAGAAAATAATACCTTAAAAAAAATAGACTAACTCAAATGGCAAAAGAGGCCCAAAAAGCCAATGAGGAGAAGAATGCCTTAAAAAGCCAAACTGGCCAAATTGAAAAGGAATTTCAAAACCTCACTAAAGAGACTAACTCCTTCAAAATTATATTAGAGCAAAAGGAAGCTAATGACTTTATAAGAAAACAAGATACGATAAAACGGATCCAAACAAATAAAAAAATAGAAGGCAATGTGAAATATCTCATTGGAAAAAACACTGATTTGGAAAATAGATCCAGGAGGGATAATTTTAAAATTATTGGACTACCTGAAAGCCATGATCAAAAAAAGAACCTAGAAACCATCTTTCAAGAAATTATGAAGCAAAATTGCCCTGATATTCTAGAACCCAAGGGCAAAATAGAAATTGAAAGAATTCACCAAATGACTCTTGAAAAAGATCCCAAAAGGAAAAATCCTAGGAATATTATAGCCAAATTCAAGAATTTCCAGGTCAAGGAGAAAATATTACAAGCAGCAAGGAAGAAACAATTTGAGCTTTGTGGAAATACAATCAGGACAACACAAGATCTAGCAGCTTCTACATTAAGGGATCAAAGGGCTTGGAATATGATATTCTGGAGGTCAAAGGAGGTCGGATTAGAACCAAGAATAACCTACCAAGCAAAACTGAGTATAATGTTTCAGGGGAAAATATGGTCATTCAATGTAATAGAGGACTTTCAAGCATTTTTGACAAAAAAACCAGAGCTGAACAGAAAACTTGACTTTCAAATACAAGAAGCATGAGAAGGTGAAGAGGAAAAATAAATCATAAGAAACTTATTTTTAAAATTTTTATTTTCCATCATTCATTTCCACAAGATATTGAGTTACAAATTTTCTCCCCATTTTTCCCCTACCCACCACCACAAAATAGCAATCCCATTGAATATCCCCTTCCCCAATCTGCTCTCTCCCATATCTTTCCCATTCCCCTCAGACTTTCCAGTAGGGTATAGTGTATCTCTATGCCCCAGTTCCTGTATATCTTATTTCTCAGTTACGTGTAAAATAATAATAATAAAAAATCTATATATTTATATCTACATCTATATATTTTAAATAGTTGGTTTTAAACCTTTGAATTACCAGAGTTTTTCCCTATCTCCTTCATCACCCACCCTTAGTGGGAAGATAACCAGTTCAATATAGGTTGTACATGTGTAGCTATGCAAAACACTTTCACAGTGGATGTATTGTGAAAGACTGAAAATATTTCCCTCCATCTTATCCCACCCCTCTTGTCATTTTCTCTACTTTGATCCTGTCCCTTCTCAAAACTGGGTGCTTCCAACTTCCCTCCCCCCAGCCTGCCCTCCCTTCCGTCATTCCCCCTCTTATTCCCTTCCCCCTTATACTCCTGTAGGGTGAGATACCCTATTTAGTGTGTATATCATTCCCTCCCTAAGCCAAATTCATTGAGAATAAGGTTGACTCATTTCCTTTTGTCTTCCTGTTCTTCCCCTCCATTGTAACCATTTCCCCTTACCTCTTCTATATGAGATAGTTTACCCCAATATGTCTCTCCCTGTCTCCTCTCATTATATTCTTCTCTCACCTCTTAATTTCACCTTCCCATTAAACTGTTCTGTGCCCTCTATCTATGTATACCTGTACACATATGTACAGACATTCACATACATTCATATGCCCATATATCCTCCCACATAGACATATATGTATGTATACATAGATAGATAGATAGATTTCTATTCCCTTCAACTCTTCTCATACTGAGAAAAGTTTCATAGGTTACCAATTATCATTTTTCCATGTAGGAATTTAAGTAGTTCAATTTTGATAAGTTCCTTCTGATTTCTTTTCCTGTTTACCTTCTCATGCTTCTCTTGCTTCTTGTATCTCAATATCAAATTTTCTGTTCAACTCTGGTATTTTCATCAAGAATGCTTGAAAGTCCTCTATTTCATTGAATGGCCATATTTCCCCCTGAAACATGATACTCAGTTTTGCTGGGTAGGTGATTCTTGGTTTTAATCCCAGCTCCTTTGACCTCTGGAATATCATATTTCAAGCCTTTCAATCCCTCAGTGTAGAAGCTGCCAGATCCTGTGTTATCCTGATTGTGTCTCCACAATAACCAAATTGTTTCTTCCTGGATGCTTGTAATATTTCCTCCTTGATCTGGGAATTCCAGAACCTGGCTGTAATATTCTTAGGAGTTTTCTTTTTAGGATCTTTTCAGGAGGTGTTCAGTGGATTCTTTCAAACTCTATTTTGCCCTCTGGCTCCAAAACATCAGGGTAATTTTCCTTGAGAATTTCTTGAAGGATGATTTCTAGGTTCTTTTTTTGATTATACCTTTCAAGTAGTCCAATAATTGTTAAATTATCTCCCCTGGATCTCTTTTCCAGGTGAGTGGAATGAGATATTTGAGATTGAAATATTTTGAGATATTTCACATTGTCCTCTATTTTTTCATTTGTTTGGATCCATTTAATAGTATCTTGATTTCTCATAAAGTTACTAGCTTCCATTTGCTCCTACATAATTTTGAAGGAATAATTCTCTTCAGTGAGCTTTTGAAATTCCTTTTCCATTTAGGCAATTTGGCTTTTTAAGTCATTCTTTTGCCATTTGAATTAACCTATTTTTTAAAGTGTTATTTTCTTCAGTCAGGTTGTTGACTCTCATTTTACAATTTTCTTGCATCTTTCTCATTTCTCTTCCCAAATTTCCCCACTTCTCTTATTTGGTTTTCAAAATCCTTCTTAAGCTCCTCTATGGCCTGTAGGCAGCTTATTCTTTTCTTGGAAGCTTCTGGTGCATGGATCCTTACTTCGCTGTCTTCCTCCTAATTCCATGCTTTAATCTTTTTTGTCCCCAAAAAAGGAATCCAAAGTTGGATTTCTCTGCTTGCCTTGCTTCCCTTGTTTCCTCATGTTGCCACTCGTGTTGCCACTCAATTACTTGACTATTGAGCTTTTTGCTACAGTAGAACTCTGCTACAAGAAGGGGGAGTTTCATCCCAATCACTGAGGTTTTCTCAGCTGCTGGAGCTGTTATCTGGCTGCCCTCTCAGAAGCCTCCACACACTCTGGCACACTGGTCAGCCACTGCAGGACCTCCACCTCAGACAGTGATCCAATTCAAACAGGTTAAAGCAAGAGCAATTACCCCTCAACTGGTTGCTTGGTCCCCCTATAATCTGCAGGCCAGGAGCTCTAATGCATCCACATGGTAGCTGCACATCTACCACACCTCAGCAGCTTCTCACCCTGGGGGCAAAGGCCGGACCACACTCCCGAATTCCCAGGTCCCAAAGTCCACACTGCACTGACTTCTCACTTTGTCCTTAGCATCTATGGGTTGATAATTCTGAAAACCACCACAGCTTCTGGTGATCTGAAGTCCCTCCAGCTGGCAGCTGGTTGTGGCCACCCTGAGGCTAAAACCTCTGGCTCAAGCAGGGCTGGGCTCAGCTCCCAATACACCGTGCTGGCCCCTTCCTGCGGGCCTGCCAGGCTGTCTTCAGTGTTACATTAGCTTCTCTTTGTAATTTTGTAGGTTCTGTAGCTCCAAAGTTTGTTTAGAGTCATTTTTTTTACATGAATTGGAAGAGGTGGGAGCCAGAGCTCCACAGAAGTCCTCTTTCTACTCCACCATCTTGACTCCTCCTCCACCCATAAGGAACTTATTAAAGTTGAACTATTTACATTCCTACATGGAAAAAGGATAATTGTAACTTATGAAACTTATATGTATGTATGTTTGTATAGGAGGCTGTATGTGTGTATAAATATATATGTGCATGTGGGCAAATGTATACACATGTATACATAGAGCACAGGTTCAGATGAATAGTCAGGGATGATATCTAAAAAAAAAAATTAAGAGGTGAGAGAGAAATAGAATGAGAGAAGGAGATAGGGAGAGATAGAATAGGATAAATTATCTCATATAAAAGAGGCAAGAGAAAACTGTTCCAATGCAGGGGAAGAGCAAGAAGGTGAATGGGAATGGGTCAACCTTACTCTCATTGAATTTGGCTTAAGGAGGGAATACATATTCAATTGGGTATCTTACCCTACAAGAAAGTAAGGGGGAAGGGAATAAGGGGAGGGATGATAGAAGGGAAGGCAGATTTGGGGGGAAGGAAGCATAGTTAGAAGCACACACTTTTGAAAAGGGACAGGTTCAAAGCAGGAAATCAAATAAGTGGGGGATGTGATAGAAAAGAGGGAAGTATAGTTTTTCAAAACATATCTACTATGGAAACATTTTGCATAACCACACATGTACAACCTATATTGAATCACTTATCTTCCCAGTATGAGTTCGTGACAGAGGAAGAAGGAAAGAATCTGGCAAAAAAAGTTTTAAAAACAAATGTTAAAATAAAAAAAATTGTTTTTTACATGCAACTGGGAAAGAAGATATACAGGCAGTAGGTATAGAAATTCATCTTGCCCTACTAGAAAGTCAGACGGGGGAATAGGGGAGGTTATCAGAGAGAGCAGACTGGGGGAAGGGGTATTCATTAGGATTGCTATTTTGGTGTGTGGGGTAGGGGAAAGACAAGGAGAAAAATTGTAACTCAAAATCTTGTGAAAATAAATGTTGAAAACTAAAAATAAAAAACAGAGATGACAATCAATGGAAAAGATTATGTACACAGTATTAAAAAAACAAAACAGGGGCGGCTAGGTGGCACAGTGAATAGAGCACCGGCCCTGGAAACAGAAGGACCTGAGTTCAAGCCGGCCTCCGACACTTAATCCACACAAAACAAAAACCTAGCCGTGTAACCTTGGGCAAGTTACTTGACCCCAATTGCCCTAAAGGGGCGGCTAGGTGGCACAGTGAGTAAGAGCGTCGGCCTCGGAGTTGGGATGACCCGAGATCAGATCCGGCCTCAGAAAATGAGCACCCACGCATAAATAATGACTAGCCTTGTAACCTTGAGCAAGTTACTTAACCCCAATTGCTTTAAAAAAAAAACAAAACAGACATAGTAGTCTACTATTTTGCTAACCCCAAGAAACCCAAATACTGGAGTAAACACTATAATTCAAGAAAAACTAAAAAGTAATCTGTAAGAAATTAGTTTTAGACCAACATTTGACACCATGTGATACAGTAAATTTCCAATGAATAGATGGCCTCAATATAAAAAGGTCATATCATAAACACATTATAAGAGCAAGGAAGAAAATACCTTTCATGACTATGGCTAGGAGAAGAGGTTGTGGCCAGCTAAGGGATAGAGAGGATCATAGAAGATAAATTGTCCAACTTTGCTTACATAAAATTAAGAAGTTTTTGAATAAACAAAACCAATAATAGTTAAAATTAGAAAGGAAACTGTTACCCTGGAAAAATCTCTGTAGCAAATCTTACAAAAGTCTCATATTCAAGATATTTAGGAACTTACTTTAACATATAAAAGGCACCTATTTCCTAAGAGATATATGATGAAAGGAATTTCCAAAGGAAGACATCTACGTAACTAACATCAAATGAAAAAAATTCTCCAAATCACTAGTAATTAGAAAAATAATGGAAAATAAAAAACTCTAACATTCTAACTCACACTTATCAAATTGACAAATAAAATAAAAGACTCACATGACAATTGCTGTAGAGCCTAAAGGAAGACATGCATCCTAATGAACTCTTACTAGAGTTGTGAATTGTTCCAGCAATTCTGGAAAGCAATTTGTAAACTGTATCTGAAAACTCACTAAACTATCCATGTATTGTCATCTACTAATAATCTACTAAGACTATCCCAAAGAAATCACAGGAAAAAGAAAAAGATGTATACATACAGAGCCATCTAAGGAAGCACTTTTTATTGTAAAAAATAACTAAAAATAAAGGAGGCACATATCAAATAGGGAGAGGACTAATACAACAATCTGCTGTTTGGGCTCTCTTTTTGATCATGGCTTTCACGTAGTCCAATTTTAAATTCTCTCTCCTGGATCTATTTTCCAGGTCAGTGGTTTTCCAATGAGATAGTTCACATTGTCTTCTATTTTTTTATTCTTTTGGTTCTGTTTTATAATTTCTTGATTTCTCAAGAAGTCATTAGCTTCCATTTGCTCCATTCTAATTTTGAAGGAATTTTTTTTCAGTGAGCTTTTAGACCTCCCTTTCCATTTGCTCAATATTGCTTTTTAAGGCATTCTTCTCCTCATTGGCTTTTTGGACATCTTTTATCATTTGGGTTAGTCTATTTTTTAAGGTGTTACTTTTCTTCAGCACTTTTTTTTGGGTCTCCTTTAGTAAGGTGTTGACTTGTTTTTCATGATTTTCTTGCATCACTCTCATTTCTCTTCCCAATTTTTCCTCTGCTTCTCTTACTTGATTTTCAAAATCCTTTTTGAGATCTTCCATGGCCTGAGACCAATTCATCTTTTTCTTGGAGGCTTTTGATAATGGGGCTTTGACTTTGTTGTCTTCTTCTGGTTGTATGTTTTGATCTTTGTCACAAAAATTAGATTCTATAGTCTGACTTTTTATATGGTGTTTGCTCATCTTCCCAGTCAAACACCTGATTTTCTAACTCCCGGTTAAGGCAGGACTCTGCTTCCAGTGGGGGTGGAGGGGGCGTGTACTGTCCCGGGGTTCAGGGGTTTTGTATCAGTTGCTGGATCCCCACCATCTGTGGGCCCTGAGTTCTGCAAGCAACTGCTACTGCTGTGGCTATGGCCACCACCAGTATGTCTTCCACCCAAGATCTAGGGCTGGACTGTGTTCACCCAGGTCCCACAGAGTTCCCTGTAAAGCCAAACACAAGCAGTTCTCGTGAGGACTGCTGCTGTGAATAACTAAGGTTCTGATCACACAGTATAGTGAACTCTGTATTCAGCAATAAACTAAAGCAAAACATTCCAGAAACCAAAGTACAACATTCATAACAATATAACAACAACTTATTACTAAGGTAGCCACATAGTCTTTTTTTTTTTAAAGCAATTGGGGTTAAGTAACTTGCTCAAGGTTACATGGCCAGTCATTTCTGTGGGGGTGCTAAGTCTGAGGCTGGAACCTATCCTGGGTCCTCCTGATTCCAGGGCCAGCACTGCACCACCTAGCCGCCCTATGGCCACAGTCTTAAACAAAAGATATCATTCAGTAAATCACATTCTCAATCAATCAATATAAAGTACCCTTCTAAAGTCTTATTCTTTTTGATTGGAGACTGGTTTCCAATCATCCTTAAGGAGCAATAATCTTTAAGGGGTACCAAGTACAAAGGTCTCCCACCCCCTAGGTCACAGAGTCTTAATCTTGTCAGTCAGCACTAAATATCCAAGTAAAGGTCCTTTCATCTTGACTGGAGGCTGACTTCTAAACTCCATGGCTCCTCTTCCATGTTCCTGGCTCTTGCCTAAATTCACCCAACTGTCACCTGAATTCCCAGATAGGCAGCTCCCAGCTCCCATTACAGCTCCTGTTCCAGCTTGAAGCTCACAGTGACTAGTCCACTTTAAGTCATTTGGAATTTCTATTTCTGGGAAGAATAAGTTTAACAGAGCCACAAAAGACACTCCAAATCCTAAACATTAAGTTTAGCAGAGTTACAACAATATTCACATACACTGCAAGCACTATCATTTCAATTCACTTTCTGCCTGTGAAATCAACACAATTCAACAGACAAGGTACTTCTGTCTGACAAAGTACCACAATCAACAGACAGAGTGCTTCTGTCTGACAAAGTAACACAAACACAAATCAACACAGATACAATAGACTGACAGAGTACTGACATAACAAGTGTTCTCCCTCTCAGTTCTGTGTAGTTCCAGCTTATGCTCATGCTTTTATATGCTCTTTTGGCAAGGTCTTCCCACCTTGTGCTCCATGTGATGATGTTAGCTTCCAACAAAGACCTGACACAATCAAAGGTGAGGTTGAAAGGCACTTGAATAGCTGAAATAAGGAGCTAAGTACTTGAAAAACTGAAACAAGGAGAAAAGTACTCCTTTGCTTGCCATTACATACCCCCACTGACCTTCCATACTTTTATCAGTGTTTTTGGACTGAGAAGTATGGAACCCACCACAGCTGCCAGTGATTCAGTCCCCTGAGACCTGCTCCAGCCCTGTCTGTGCCTGGCACAGACCACACCCGACTGCACTCCACTCCCAACCCAGTACAATATACCCTTCCTGTTGACATTCCAGGATCTTTTAAAATGGAAATGTATTTCAGTCTGTCATTTTATGGGTTCTGCAGCTCTAGAATTTAGTAAAGTCACTTTTTGGTATTTGGAGGAATTTGGGGGAGAGCTCAAGCAAGTCTCTGCTTTTATTCCGCCATCCTCAACAATTTGCTGTTTAACATGGTGCCTAGTAAATAGTAGGCACTTAACAAATATTTACTGATTGAATAATTGATTGGATGGTCTTCCTGACTTCAGTCTATCCCCACTCCACTCTATTCCATTACCATATTACCTTCCTCCTCCTAAATGGCTCCCTATCACCTCTAAGAACAAAGGTCCCTTCTTACCTTTCCAATCCTCTAAAACCTTATGCCTCTTCATTTATTATTCAATTCAGTGACACTGGTCTCCTTGCTTTTCTCACACAAACACTCCAAATCCTGACTCTAAGCATTTTCACCAGTTGTCACACACACCTAGAAGTCTTTAACTCCTTATATCCACCTCCCAACTTCTCTGGTTTCCTTCCAGTCCCAACTAATGTCCCACCTTTCTTGATTCAATATAAGCTGGGAAAGTTAGCCTAGACAACATAACGTCATCAATGGTAAGAGGCTGTAGCCCAAATACATCATCTTCATCATAATCATCATCATTTTCTTCTTTCTTCTCTCCCTTTGTGTGTATATGTGTGTTTACGTATGTATATACATCTACATCTACATATGTATACATATACATACACACACATATATACATAACACACTTGTTTGTACAAAGTTGTTTTCATGTTATCTCCCCATCAGACCGTGAGCTCCTTGAGAGCACATATTTTCCCCCCTTTTCTTTATACATCCAGCACATCACTTGGTATATAGTAAGCATTTAATAAATGCCTATTGACTGATAGTCTGTTAATTCTGTTTTTGACAAGTTTTTGGAGAGATAAACAAAAATGTGCTCTTTCCAGGCCACCCACAAGATTAAAAAAAAATAAGGGATTCTTGTATACATTTAAGATCAGAAGAAAAGGAGCCAGTGGTGGGAGGAATGTTGTAGTTCTAGAAAAGAAAGGATAAGCAAAGTAATTAGAACCTTAATTAAAATACATAGATATGGAATCTAGAATAAAAGAAAAGGAGTTAAGCATGAGAAGAGGGTTGTCCTCAGGAATTCCTGTTAAGGACAGTGCTTAAAGCTTTTTTTGTTTTTCTGTAAATCGGACACAATTTTTACAAAAAGAGTACCAAGTATCATCATTAATGCCACAACTGATCTCAAGCTGCAGAAAATGTTATCTTGATGTTTCAGGCTTATAAGAAACAAAAGTGTTCAAAATATGCTCTCAATTAATTTAGATGTTAAGTAAATATCAGTTAGACCTTTCCTATTCTGAAAGCAATAAAACCATTCTGAAATTACGTTCAGACAAAAGGTAAATTTTAGGGAAAAAGGGAAAAATAAGCTAAGTAGAATGAGAGATGAAGCAAACACCAGATAGGATACAATTAAAATCACTTGTAATATTATAAAATTACATTCCAAAATAACTCAGTTTAGTTAAATTGCAAAGCCTTAATTTTGCTGGTATTGACTTTCCACATAATTCTAGTAAAATCAGTAATTTTATCTATGACGTCTTTTCATCTCTCTTAGGATTGTGAGTTATTTAAGAAGCTAACAGGGAGTATAGGAACGGATCTTATAAAAAAAGAGGTATGCACCTGAAATGATCTAAAAGACAACTATGTAAAAGACACAAAACTTTCTTTTATGAATGCTGCCCTCTCTCCAAATACCAATAACAAGTCCATTAAAGCTACATAGAAAATGCCTATTATTTGGCTGACGTCTTTAATAACATATTCCTCTGAGGGTATTTGGTCATCTCATAATCCAACAGTCCTGGTAAATATGTGCAAAGAAATCACAAGTAAAATAATTGTGGCTTATGTACCAATATCAGTTGCAGAGGACAGAGAGGTAGAGACATTTTGTTTTTAAAAATTTTGGCAAGTTCATCCAAATTAAATTAACATACTTTAAAATTTTGTTTATTTTTAGTTTTTATCATTCATTTCCACAAGTATTTAGGTTACAAATTTTCTCCCCATCTTTCTCCTACACACAACCCCAAAACAGTGATCACATTATATACCCGTCCTCCAATCTGCTCTCTCCTATACAGTCTCCCATACCCCCTCTGACTTTCTGGTAGGGCAATATAGATCTCCATACCCCAGTGCCTGTATATCTCATCTCCCAGTTGCATGTAAAAAAATAATAACATATTCTTTAAACATTTGATTCTTTCCCTTCCTCCCTTGTCACACATCCTTACTGGGAAGATAAGCAATTTAATATAGGCTATACATGTGCATCTATGCAAAACATTTCCATAGTGGATATATTGTGAAAGATTGATTATATTTCCCTTCATCCTATCCCAACCCTATATATTCTCTACTTTGACCCTGTCCCTTTTCAAAAGTGTGTGCTTCTATACTAAATAGGATATCTCATCCTACAGGAGAGTAGGGGGGAAGGAGATGAGAGGGGGGATGATGAAAGGCAGGGTGGGAGGGAATTTGGAAGCACCCACTTATGAAAAGGGACAGGATCAAAGTAGGGAATAGACCAGGTGGGAGGTAGGATAGGAGGGAGGGAAATATAGTCAGTCTTTTACAATATATCTACTATGGTAGATATGGTTTTGCATAGTTACACATGCACAACATATACTGAACTGCTTATCTTCCCAGTAAGGGTGGGTGACAAGAGAGGAAGGGAATGAATATGGAATTCAAAGTTTTAAAATCAAATGTGTAAAAATGTATAAATACTATTATTAATACTACTTTGCATATAATTAGGAAATAAGTTATACAGGCATTGGGGCACGGAGATTCACCTTGTCCTACTGGGAGAGTCGAGGGGGGTATGGGAGAAGATATGGGAAAGAGCAGATTCGATGAAGGGATATCCTGTGGAGCTGCTATTCTGTGGGGGCGGGGGGGTAGGGAAAAATGGGGGGGAAAGTTGTAACTCAATATCTGGCAGAAATGAATGATGTAAACCACAATTTAATAAAGCATTTGGGAATTTTAAAAAGCGTGTGCTTCTAATTACACTCCCCCCCAACCTACCCTACCCTCCATCATTGCCCCTCTCATCTCCTTCCCCCCTACTCTCCTGTACAGTGAGATACCCTATTTAGTGTGTGTGTCTTTCCCTCTCTAAGCCAAATTCAATGAGAGTAAGGTTGACCTATTCCCTTTTGCCTTCCTGTTCTTCCTCATCATTGTAACAGTTTTACCTTACTTCTTCTATATGAGATAATTTACCGTATTGTATCTCTCCCCATCTCCTCTCATTATATTCCTCTCTCACCTCTCAATTTCACCTTTTAAGTATCATGTCTTTCAATTGAATAGATCTTGTGCCCTCTGTCTATGTACACCTGTACACATATATACACACACTCACATATGTATTCATACACCCATATGCCCTCCTATATATGCATATATATGTATCCATCCATATATATATTTATGTATACATTTATATTCCCATCAACCATCCTCATAATGAGAAAAGTTTCATAAGTTATAATTATTGTTTTTCCATGTAGGAATGTAAATAGTTCAACTTTGATAAGTTCCTTATGATTTCATTTCTTTTCCCTGTTTACCTTCTCATGCTTCTCTTGCTTCTTGTATCTCAATGTGAAGTTTTCCATTCAGCTCTGTCTCTTTCATCAAGAATTCTTGAAAGTCCTCTATTTCACTGAATAACCATATTTACCCCTGAAACATGATACTCAGTTTTGCTGGGCAGGTGATTCTTGGTTTTAATCCCAGCTCCTTTGAACTCTGGAATATTATATTCCAAGCCTTTCAATCCCTCAGTGTAGAAGCTGCCAGATCCTGTGTTACCCTGATTGTGTTTCCACAATATTCAAATTGTTTCTTCTTGGCTGCTTGTAATATTTTCTCCCTGATTTGGGAATTCTGGAACCTGGCTATAATATTCTTAGGAGTTTTCTTTTTGGTATCTTTTTCAAGAGGTGATCAGTGGATCCTTCCATCCTCTATTTTGCCCTCTGATTCTAAAACATCAAGGCAATTTTCTTTGAGAATTTTTTAAGCAATTGGGGTTAAGCAACTTGCTCAAGGGAACACGGCTAATCATTCTTATGTGTGGGTGCTAATTTTCCAAGGCCGGAACCAATTCCAGGTCCTCCTGCCTCCAGGGCCAGTGCTCTTACTCACTCTGCCACCTAGGCACCCTGAGAATTTCTTGAAGGATGATTTCTAGGTTCTTTTTTGGTCATACCTTTCAGGTAGTACACTAATTTTTTAATTATCTCTCCTGGATCTATTTTCCAGGTCAGTGGTTTTCCCAATGAGATTGTCTTTTATTTTTTCATTTGTTTGGAACAGTTTAATAGTATCTTGATTTCTCATTGTCGTTAGCTTCCATTTGCTCCAATCTATTTCTGAAAGAATGATTCTCTTCTGTGAGCTTTTGAGACTCTTTTTCCATCAGGCAAATTTGGCTTCTTAAGGCACTCTTCTCCTTATTGGCTTTTTGAGCTTATTTTGCCATTTGAGTCAGTCTTTTTTTTTAAGGTGTTATTTTCTTCAGTCAGGTTGTTGACTAGCTTTTCATGATTTTCTTGCTTCGTTCTCATTTCTCTTCCCTATTTTTCCTCTACTTCTCTTATCTGGTTTTCAAAATTCTTCTTTAGCTCCTCTATGACCTATAACCAATTCATATTTTTCTTGGAAATTTTTAGTACAGGAGTTCTGAATTCATTGTCTTTCTGCCATTCCATACGTTTATCCTTTTTGTCCCCCAAAAAGGAATCCAAAGTTTGATTGCTGTGCCTGCTTTGCTTCCTTTGCTTGCTCATGTTGCCACTCAATTACTTGACTTTTGGATTCTTTGCCACAGTAGAACTCTGCTTCCAAAGAGGAGAGGTTTTTCCCAAATCACTTGGGTTTTCACAGCTGCTGGAGCTATTATTTGGGTGCCCTCTCTGAAGCCTCCACAGTCTCTGGCACCTGGTCACACACCCCAAGACCTCCACCCAGGACAGCTATCTAGATCCAAGCAGGTTAAAATCAAGAGCTATTACCCCTCTGAATGGTAGCTTGGTCCTCCTATGATGTGTAGGCCAGGAGCTCTGAAGCAGCATGGTGGCCACCACACCCCAGCCACTTCTCCCTGCAGGGGCAGAGGCCAAACTGCACTCTCAATCATCCTGTTCCCAAAGTCCACACTGACCTTTTACTTTGCCTTTGGCATTTATGGGTTGATATTTCTGGAAATCACCACAGCTGCTGGTGATCCACTCTCCTGAAGTCCCTCTAGCTGCAGCTGGTCGGAGCCACCCTGAGGCTAAAATCACGGGCTCACATGGGGCTGGGCTCTGCTCCCAGCATGCTGTGATGAACCATTCCTGTCCAACTTCCAGGCTGCCTTCAGGAGGAGGTTTGTTTCTCTCTATCACTTTGTGGGTTCTATAGCTCTAAAGTTTGTTTAGAGTCCTATTTTATAGGTATTTGAGGTGGTTATGGGGGGCACACGCAGTTTTCCTGCTTCTATGCTGCCATCTATGCTCCACCTCTAAATTACCATACTTTTAATATGCAATTACTTCAATGTAAAGGTAAGATAAATGAGGATATTGAAAAGTATTTCCAAAAACATGGTTCTGGAAAAAGGAATAAGAAACCAAAGACTTGTAGACTACACAGAAGACTCATGTATTTAATCATGAATTCTTTTCTCTGAAAAGGCTTGAAAGGCACTGGAGAGGTGGCCATGTGAACCCATAAAATATTTTAGTCAACAACCAACTGATTTATGTTTCAAAGAGAAATGATATCCAAAAGTTACACTGATTTAGAAAATAAAGATATCCATAACATTTTTTGAAGAGAGATAATGGATGATTATATGACATGTCATTTCTTGAATCAGAGAAAGGTAGTGGAGGGCAAAAACCAGCTTAAAAAAACTTGGCAAGAAAATGGAAAAGATCAGGAAAGAGTTTTATAACAGTTTTTACCATCAAGGTGGAGCCACTACAATAGTACTATAAGGGCTTTCCTTACAAAGGAGGTGGAAATGGAATTAAAGAGAATGAAATGAAAATCCTGATTGGACTAGATATATAGGGAGAGATTTTTGCTGGAAGAGGCACAATTTTTAGGACATCGTAGTTTCTATTCACAGTATACCTGAGTGTGGTGAAGATACTGAAGATAGGGGAGGAGAAATTTCAGACTTTATTGATACAATAAAAAGGTGACACAGAAAATATTAACAACTACTGGCTTATATACTTTCCCATTTATACAATTTTTATGAGACTTATCTACATATGAACTGATACTTTGATAGGATGTTGATAGAGAATAGACAGGCTTTCTAAAAGGATACTCTACAATGGTTTAGACATCTTTATGAGAGTTTACTGAAGTATGTAGACAATATAAGATACCATTATGCTTATTATTTGTGAATTAAGAAAAAGCATTTGATACCATTGTGCAAAATGTCACCTTAAAGACACTTTTCCAACAATGTATCTTCCATCCAAGCAAAAAACCATTCAAGACTCCTTGAAATATATATATAATAGGGAGAAAAATTATTCAACAGCGATATGATCATAAACATAAGGTCAAATATAAAACAGCAAGATTTAAACTTGCCAAAGGTGTTTGCCACTGTGATGGAGGAGATACAGTGCAGACTCCAAGGTGAAGAGACATTCTTCACAGATGATGAAGTCTACCCTAGATGTTTCATTTTCAGCTAACATTTTGCTGATGGCATCAAGTCCCTGAATACTACAAAGCATTCTGGATGAAATCTGTAATCACTCGAAAGAGTATGGGATGACCAAGGAAAGGCCAGAAAGCTGAAGTACATCTATTGCCTAAATTATGACATATATTTGGATGAAGCATCTAGAGTTCTTCTATCAACATGTATATCTGAGACAAACACTACAATTGCACAAGTTAGATTTAGAATTAAATGCCAGAAGAACAAAACAGATTGCCTTCAAGAAACTGTGACAGTCATGTGGTATCTCAAGTGTCTACAAACAAAGGACTATATTTTTAACTCCAACCTTCTACCTGTGTTACCATGTGGCTGCAAGACATGAAATACAACAGTATTTGAAGGACTCAAAATTATTATGACACAGAGGGAAATTGGAGAGACAGGTAATACAAGGAAGCAGGCTAAAATATCTAGCCAATAAGGAATTCAAGAAGATCAGGAGTAAAAGATGCAATTGAAGAAATGTATAATTATAAGAGAAGATGAGATAGTACATCAGCAAGTGGAAGAGATGACAGATGAATAGCCCAAGTACTTAAGTGGTGTCTTTATGGTGTCCAGAGAAAACAAGGCAAGCTTCAGGTACACTAGGTGGGTCCTTTGGCAAACTTATGGGAGGACACAGAAAAGAGCAGCAAAGGATGGGAAGCCAGGACTGAGTAATGGTATTGTCAGAGGGAATATTAAAATTAATGAGATGACATCTTTTTCAGAGTAGCAATACCTCAATCCCTATAAATGTCAAGGGAAGACAATCAAATTATAGAGGACTTTAAAATATTTGAAATAACCTTCCACCTGAAAAATATTTAAACCTTTTTTCTCCTTCCATTCTTAGGAAAAATCATACACTCTTCAAAAGAAGCTTTAACAGAGAATACAAGTATAATTTAATTATTTAATTTCCCTTCTGTGCTTCTGTTACTAATGAAGGAGTTGTCTCTGAAGATCATACACCTTTTAGTATGGAGGGAATCATCATCAGCAGAAGGAGGCAGTTAGCTGACACAGTGGAGCAAGCACTGCATCTGGAGTCAGGAAGACCTGAATTCAAAACCAGATTCAGATACTTACTAGGTGTGTGACTACACAAGTCTCTTAATCTCTGCCTTCCTCAGTTTCCTCAATTATAAAATGGAATAATAATAGCATCTACCTCCAAAAATTATTGTGAGGACCAAATTAAATAACAGTTGTAAGAACAATGCCTGGTACATAGTAGGCACTGAATAAATGCTTATCCCTATACTGCCACTAACACAGGAATGGGGCTTTTCAAGTAGGGAAAGGGTGTAAAACACTGTTTTCCAATCCAACTATAGGTTCTACAGACTGCTGCTAGTATAAAGCAAATGTTTACCACTAAACAAAACATTTATAACCAAAAGGTCCCTACTTAATAAATCTAATAGGCTTTCAATAAA
Organism: Gymnobelideus leadbeateri; assembly: GCA_011680675.1. Classification (NCBI taxonomy): domain Eukaryota; kingdom Metazoa; phylum Chordata; class Mammalia; order Diprotodontia; family Petauridae; genus Gymnobelideus; species Gymnobelideus leadbeateri. The sequence goes on from WOXC01003173.1 coordinate 82,806, forward strand.
TTCTCCTTTCCCAACCATATGACCCAGCTTACCCATCTGATACTCTTCAAAGTCCAAAGCTACCAGACTGAGGATAAGAAATATAAAACTATGTAAATATTTTATTGGTCCACGGTAGAGAGATTAAAGTCTACTAGAATCTGACTCTAATGTCTCATCATGGTGAGAAAAGTGACTCTTTTTAAAAGTTTTTAAAGGTTATACCAATGGAGAACATGTTATGGTAGGATATAACAAGATTAAAGGGCTTTAAACACAAACCTAGTATTGAAAGACTAGCCTGTCTACGTTTAGAGTTTCATCATTAAAAAGTTGGCCAAAGGATGATTAATATTAATTACAAAAACTTTGAAATTGCTACTGTATAAATCATAGTAATCTATATCACTGTAGGTAGTAACTATGTTGAAGGAATCACAAAATCCCTGAAATATTGATGTAGTGACCTATAATATATTTTGGGTTTGGAAACACCGCACTGCAGGATCTTAGCAATCAAATATTAATTATCGTCATGTACATTTCATATGGAAACATCAATTTCCTGTATGTTGGTGTTGGTGTTCTCTTAGGAAAGGAAAATGTTCACTACAGAACCATATAATTTGGTTTACAATCTATGATTAATATCATTAGATTAATATCTAATCACTAGATTAATATTACAGGTAAAAAGTTAACGCCTAAAGAATTAGAGCACTCTTAAATAATCATTTTAAACACACATATATCCAGATACATAATTTTACCACCTTTAAAAAACATTCTTACTTCTCACCTAGTAACTCATACAAAGAGTTTAGTATAGACTTCCAAGATTCTCCTGCTTCCTTGCCAGCTACATCAGCAAAATGAGCTGCACTGCTATATACATGTAATCGATCTATGCACTCAAGGACAAGGTTGATCATACCCTATAAAGAACAAAAAAAAAAAATCAGTGTCAGGAATGGATATCAAGATTGCTAAACATAATATAAGTTATGACTATTTAATAAGAGGAAGAAAAATTATAAAATAAAATTCAAACACATTTTTCACATATATTTAGTGTTAACATTTCTGCCAAATGAAAATTCAAGAAAGAAATTAAGTAGTTTTACATTGTTATAATTAGTGCAATATAAATATAAAATTGCAGAATCTCTTATGGTAATGACTAATTGTAGTATGTAAATTTGGGATGAAAATATATTAAGAAAGGCTACAGGGGGTGGCTAGGTGACCCAGTGAATAGAGAACCAGCCCTGGAGTCAGGAGGACTTGAGTTCAGATCTGGCCTCAGACAACACCTAACATACTATCCATGTGACCTTGGGCAAGTCACTTTTTTCCAATTGCCCTGCCTTCACCCCTCCAAAAAGAAAAAAAAAAGAAATGACATGTAAATCTCAAAAGTTTCTGAAGGACATTTAATACACAGCATACAAAAAAAAAAAAAGATCTGTAAGCAGTACAGAAGGGAAGTAACAGTCCTCGGATATCAACATGTATTCCCTAATAACAGGTCACCAAGGCAAATCTCCTGACAATACAGAGATTTAAGAATGGATTCTATTATCCAATGAAACATGAGTCTTTCATTTTATTCAGAAAAGTAATTCTACAAGTGAGAAAGGAATATAGCCTTATACATGCAGTACCAGTTGACATTCACTATATGACCTTGGGCAAGACTCTTAGCAATTCTGGTACTATTTCCTCACTTCTAAAATAAAGGAATCGACTTAGATAATGTTTAAGGGCCCCAATCAACTATAAGATTCTATGATTAAATAAGGACATCGAAAAAATTGGGCATCCATACCAGATAGTGACTAATTGCCCAAATGATTATGAATAATATTCCTAACTAATAATATTCACAGCAAAAGAAATGTATTTCCTAATTTTCATTATTTTCTTGTTAATCATGAACTCATTAACCATATTACTTAGCTTGATGTTAGTGGAACAAAAAAAGTTAGTCTATTCTTGCTGGTGGAGTACAAAGTTCCAACTTATTGACCTAACTCCATTCTTTCTATAATAGTAATAATAATGTAGTGCCTTAAATTTTTCAAAGCACTTTATATAAATTATTAACTTATCTGATCCTTATAACCTTGTAAGATATATTATTTTCTCTCTTTTACCAATGAGGAAACAAAGGCCCAGAGAGATTAAGTGACTTGCCATTGGTCTCACAGCTACCATCAGACTGAATTCAGGTCTTCCCTGAATCCAAGTCCTATACTCCATCCACTGTGTAACATAGCTGCCTTTCCTATATTTCCTAGATCATGGAAATGAAAATAATAGCACTGTTCCTTCCTATCTAGATTTTCTTTCATTTTAGTGTTACATTATTAGGCTAAATACCCATCAAATAATGATCCAAAGGTTTTGAATGTACCTAGTAGACACAGAATATTTTCTTTATGAAGAACATCAATCAAGAAGCTATTTTTCCTACAGAACAGCACAAAATGAATCAGTGGGTGGTACAAAATTACCTCTTCTTGGAAGAGATTCTGTCGGTTCTTTAGAGCTCTTAATCGGTTCTGCTTATCTTCATGCTCTAAATGTTCGTCTGGTGGATGGAAGTAGCCAATCAGATCTTGCAGACTCAGACTTACTGACTCTATTGGTAAATCTATTGTGGAAGACTTCACTTTCTTGCTGAGAGCATCAAGGCCCCTAAAACAAGTTGCAAACACTTCAGTTGGTCAATGGTTCTCAAATATTTTTTGTCCACAGACCATGTAGGTACGACAGAATATGTCAAAAACCATCTACAATACCCAACTCCCAAAAAAGATTAAAAGAAACTGGTATCTCATTTTCAGGGACATCAGTGAGAAGCACAGTCTCCCACAGAAAATGTGATTTTTTTTCGGCTGAGTTCTCCTAATGTGTGAACTACCTCCATCAATGAAGATAATAACCTATGACTTAGTATGTATGTTGTAAGAAGTCACCTGACATAATGAATGATTGACTTTCTCAGAATCATTTGGCTAAAATTTGTCAGAGACATAGTATCATAGGCCCAGAGCCAGAAGGAGACCTCTTAGAAGCCATACGGTCCAAACCCTCATTTTACAGATGAGGAAACTGAGAACCCAGAGAGGTAAAGTGACTTCCCTAATGTCATCCAGGAAGTAAGCATCAGAAGTAAGATGTGAACAGAGGTCCTCAAAATTGAGAACCAGTACTCTTTTTCACTATAACACATCCCCTTTTACCCTAGTCATTCCTGAAACAATGTCCAGCATTCCACCATGTTAAACTGCCTGTCCAGTAAAATATATAATAGATTATTAATTCATGCTACAGAGAAAAATAAAGTCCTTGCTACGCTATACATATCAATATTGCAACAAAGCCAAGCAATAAACATGGCTTACTACATGCCAAGTAACATGCTAAGGGAAAGAAATACAATGACAAAAATTAAACAATGACCTCAAACAGCTTACATTCTATAAGGAGATACAACATGTATATACACAAATGTATACATACAACATGTGTATATACAAATGTATACATACAACATGTATACATACAAATAAGTGGATGACAAACTTGAAGGGGGCACTAGAAGCTAAGGGAGGACAAATTTCATGCACAAGGCACTTGTGCAGGGTTTTGAAGGAAACAAGGAATTCTAAGGAGTAATGATAGAGTAGTGTGTGCTCCAGAAATAGAACAGAGTCAGTACAAAGATCTGGAGATGAAAGATACAGTGACGTGTGAGGAAAATTAAGAAAGTCAGCTTACCATGGAGTATGACGGAGAACAAAATAATAACATTGGAAAAGTAGGTTGAAGCAGGGTTGTGAAAGGTTTTTAAAGCCAAAAAGAGGAGCTTATTTTTTATTCTAAAGGAATTTACTGACTAGGGAAGTAACATGGTCAGACCTACACTTTAGGTAAACAACTTTGGCAGATTGTGGAAGAAAATGATCTGAAGAACGGAGAGGCTTGAAGCAAGATGGTTAACTAGAAACCTACTGCAATAATCTAGGCAATAGATGCTTAATTAGGGTGACAGCTATGAGAGTAGAGAGAAGGGGTGAGATGTGAAAAATGCTGAAAAATAAAAATGGAAAGATATGACCACTGATATGGGATGAAGGAGAATGAGAAGAAAAAGGCTGAAGTTGTGAATCTGGGTGATGAGAAAAAGTATGCTACTTCAATAGAAGTTACATTAAGTGAAAGATCTTTCAAAAGAAATAACTGTAGAAGAGGGTTGAGTTTGAGGATGCCTACAAACTTAGTTTTGGACATATTGGGTTTGAGACATTATAGTACTTCCAATTGGAGGCAGATGAAGAGGTGCAAGTGAAACTCTAGAGAAAGAGTTTAAGATTTTGAAGTTATTTGCATAGAAGATGATTATACCTAAAGGAAAAACCAATTGAGAAAATGTAGAAAGAGAAGAGAAGGGGGACCAGGACTAAGCCTGTCATATACCAGAGATAGGCAGATTATTAAAGATAAACCCTACAAATTATCACAAGGTCCAGGAACACACATATAGAGATTCGCTAATCTAAGTATTTGGGCAAAAACAGTTACAGTCTACAATATCCCTTTTATGTTGTCATCAAGGGTTTAAAAACAGATTGAGGTCTCAACTAAATGATTTTAGCATTTAGTTCCTTATTGAGGAAGATCCATCAACATCAATTTTCTCTAGCATCCTCTTCTTTCATTGCTATAGATTTCTATTCACAGTAGATTAAAAAAAATTTTTAAGGGTACTAGTTTAGGAAGATGCATAATATCACAGCATTTTGTAGAAAACATAAAATGCTTCAAACTGTGATCATTTGTTTGAAATAAACATTATTTTAAAGTACTAAATTAACAAATAATATAGTTGTGTGTTCTCTATGCCTCGGAGGCAAACATATTAGAGTGCTAGATGTGAAGTCAGAAGATTTGGACTTCAGTCCCAGCTTTATTACTTACTAATTATATCCCCTGGGGAAGTCAATTAACCTCTATGAGTCTATTTCCTATTCTATATATTGGAAATCATACTTCCACCACCTATCAGGTTGTAGAGAGAATTAAATGAGAAAACATTTAAAAGGCACTTTGCAACTCTCAAGTGCAACATAAATGTGAATAATTATTATTTCCATCATACTGTTAATGTGCATGAATAACTTTATTGTTCACCTGGAATAAAAATAATTAAGTAAAATAGAACCTCTTTATATCCTTGTGGTCCAGTACAAGATGGTTATCATATGAAAGAAATAACCCAGTGGGAACATGATGGTTATCTAGATATATATTTGATAGACTTTCTTATAGAAAAAATAATTACATTTATTCCACTCCCCCAAACTGAGAAGCCAAGAGCAACAAATAAAGAGATGCATATTTTCCTCAATTTGAGGAAAAACTTCCCAACAATTTCTGTTGTTGTTTTTCAGTCATTTTTCAGTCACATCTGACTGTCTGTGAACCCATTTGGGGTTTTCTTGGCAGAGATACTAGAGTAGCTTCCCCCTTTACTTCTCCCGCTCATTTTCCAGATGAGAAAACTAAGACAAACAGGGTTGAGTGACTTGCCCAGGGTCATACAAGTAAGTGTCTGAGATCAGATTTGAACTTATAAAGATGGGTCTTTCTGACAAGGCCCAGCACTTAATCCACTACACCACCTAGCTACCCTCCCCAATAATAAGAACCAACCAAAAGTAGAATAGCCTACCTATGGGATTTATTTTCTCTCTGGGGATTTTTAAGGAAAAGCTGAATGTCTACTTGATAAGTAGGTTCCAGGGGAATTCTTTTTTCAGGTATGGATAGAAGTAAAGGGATTTCAATTCTGAAATTCTTCTGGGTATTATTGATATAGTAAGTATTTCTATTTCTTACTAGAATATAGGGCAAGGGTTATGAGTTGATACTTAATAATAATTATTACTTTATTTAGTTTATATTTAAATATTTAGAGCTAGAAGAGGATCAGTCTAATGCCCTAATTATGCAAATGAAGAAAATGAGGCCCATATAAGGAAAGTGACCTGGCAGTGTTACAGGGTGAAAAGAATACTGCGTTTATGGGTCAGGAGGCTTAAATACAAAGCTCAACCACTGTTTGTTTATTACTAGTGGAACTTTAAACCAATCACTTCACTTTGGTTTCTCACCAATAAAATGGAAATGCAAATGTCTGTATTAATTTCTCTCCTAATGTGGCCATGTCAGACAAATTAAGTAAACATTTAAGCACCACATACATGGTCATTATTATTATTTACTCCACATTGGAAGCTGAAGACTTGATGGCTATTTTTACCACTTCCTAGCTTTGTGATTATGGGCATGTCACTTAGACTTTTGAGCCCTGATTTTTTTCAATTGTAAAATGGGAATGAAACTGTATACTTTATTTGGTTATTCTTAGACAATTACTTTGTAAGCCATACAGTAATATAAATGTGAGGCATCACAATGCAGTTCAGAAATCTGAATTTCCTCCAACCCATTTTACTTAGAAATTGATGTTTTAGTATCATTTCTACATATCTAGTGTTCTAAAACGGCAACAATAACTTAGGGCATTTTTTTATGCTACTTAATTGACAAAGTATAGTTGTCAAGTTAAAAATTCTAAAAACTACTTTTGTCTTAAAGTATATGCTGAATATTAAGTTACTATACACATCATGGCAGGCCAGGATAAATAGAAAAAAACAAAATGGTCAGAACATATACCATCTAATAAAATGAACCCTTATACCTTTCCAAATGATAGACAGAAACTTATCTTAATATTACACAGACAAAATTAGAGATGAAGAACAATCATATTATAAGAGGTAGAGCGTTAAGAATTATGAAAAATAGTCAAGAATTAAGTTTATGATTTATAATTTGTGATTATAAAATTACATGGTAATATCTACCTAATAAAAGCCCATAATGTTTTAGTTTTCTTTTACTCAAAGTTATTTTCACTGGCAATATTTCCCCTTCTTAGCAAGGTTAGAGTAATAATCATATAAGGAAAGAGATAATGAATGTTCATTTGCATATATATAGCTAATTAAAAAGAATAAAATGATCTCATAAATAATGAAATTTTACCAGGTATTAATAGATTTTATTGGATCAATACACCTGTATCCTATTTTATTTTAGGTAAGGAAAACCATTGAACAACAGGCAAATCTGTGAAGGTAATGACATTGTAAGTCGCTTCAGCCTTCTGGGAGAACAAAATCAGGACAGAAAAAAATTGAGAATGAATTGTTCATTAACAACATACAAGTCTACAGTAACAAAAATTAAAATGACCAACTAAATTAAAATTTAAATCCTAAGCACTCTGTATTGTGAAAACTTAGAAATATATGCATTTAATATGTTAAAGATAAAATATTTGAAATATTTATAGCCAATTGTAATTAAGAGTAATTAAAATATTTTATTAATAAAATATGTCCTTTGAAAATTCAAATTGTTGTATAAACCTCTCAAAGATTCAGAAGAATATGAAGTGATTTGTTCAAAACTCAGAACTTTTCTTAGGATAAGGACTGTAATGATCACAACAATAAATACTTTTGTTCAATCAAAAACATTTATTAAGGACTTACTATGGACCAGGTACAGTTCTAAGCACTGGGGATATAAGAAAGGTAGTGATGAAAACTCAAGGAACTCAAATTCTAACAAGAGAGACAAAAAATAACTAGATACAAACAAGATATATACACAATAGATAGTAAGTAATCTTGGATAAGAAAGCAGCTGGGGGAACTAGGAAAGGTTTCTTGAAGAAGGTGGAATGTGACCTAAGATTTTAAAGAAGTCAGGGAATCTAAGAGATAGAAGAGTGGAGAGACTGGAGACAGCCAATAAAAATCCAGAAAAACAGAAGAGGGAGTGCCTTAAGTCTTAAACTCATTCTTAAGGGTGAAAAATACACACTCCCAGCACAAAGGAGAGGTTTTTTTTAATTAAAAAAACAATAAAACAAATGTCAACTACCTCATTTAATTTTTTAACTTATATTTATAAAAAGAATAAAAATAAATGTGTAGAAAGAATAAAAAGAAAAAATGAAAAAGTTAAAAATTGGTATAATATTCATCTGCTCTTAGTTAAAAAAAAATACAAGAACAACCCATAGAGTACCATCATAGAATCATAAATTTTAAGTTCAAAGAGACCTTAGAGAATATCTAGAATAAGCCTTTAATTTTATAGATGAGAAACATTAATTTTTTAATCACTTGGAGTCTCACTATACAAATGAATGCCAAAGAAAGCTAAATACATAAAATCTTACCTTTTCATGTTATACAAAATCCCCTTATACTTATTTTGTATATACATTTATATGTATATATTGTCCTCTGCTCCATGAAATTTAAATTCATTGAGGGCAGAGAATGTTTCATTTTTGTCTTGGTACACCAGATACAGTGGTTTAAATAATATTTATTAACTATAAAAATACAATTATTATAGTGTAGCACTGCCACTTTCAATGTAGATAAAAATAATATTATCTTCTTGATAAAAATCTCAAAAGAGACTATATAAGTAGTAGAAAAGTGCTGGATCTGGAGTAAAGAAATGTAGGTTTGAGCCTTGACTCATTTAAAGCTGTAGGAATCACTTTGTCCTTTGACCTCTCTAAGGAAATCATTTTCCTCATTTATAAAATGAAGATAATAAAATTTGCACTAAATACTTTCTGCAAAGAAGGAACTTTGTAAACCTTAACATGATATATACATTAAAATTACTATAATAATAATTCCCTGAAATCAAAGTAGGAAGGCTTAGGAACATTTTAAGGCAATCACTGTATCAGTCATTAAACTTCACAAACAATGTAATAAATATAACATTCATCTGAGTAAAACAGCATTTATGGAAATGACTGAATGACTTCTTTGTGGCTTGAGTCCTTCAATGTTAATCAAGGGCTGGTAGTGGATAGCTGGTAGTAGAGGGATGTTGAAGAATTTCGTGGACTTTATTCCACAGAAAGCTAGTTCATTTTGAGGTTTTCTCTATACTCAGAGGTCCCCTGAACCAGTGGCTCAATAAATTTTTTATTTATGTTATATTATTAAATTAATTAAATATATGGTGTAATTAAGAGAAACACAAGAAACATCAAGACCTTCTAGATAACACATATGTATTTAAATAAAAAAAATCTAAGATGCAATATTTATTATATATCTACTATATGCAATGAATTCTTAGATACTCAGGAAAAAAGAAAGATAAATCGTACTCTTCCCCCTTCCCCAATAACCTTCCCTGGGGCTTTCTCTTTTCACAAAAAGTGTCTTTTAGTTTTCAGACATAATCTATTAATCATAGGATTGTATACTTGTGCAAACAGTCACTTCCTATACTACATGCTAAAAAAAATCTTGGAGCTAGTACTTTATGAATTTAGTTAGGAAAGGACAAAAATCCATTCACTCTTTTGTTATACATTTTTAAAATATTATTTCTGACATTTAAATCACATTGATTTGGTTTTTCTACTTGAAGTTTGTAAACCTTTTACAGATCAGATTTTGAATTTAGCTTGGATCTTTTTGGTAGATTATTTTTTCCTTAACTGATTAAAATACTTATATTTGCTTATTCCAGGTTGAATTACATTAAGATTTTCAAAATTTTTGATGCTTTTCAAATTCATTCAGAAAGTAGACATCTAGGTAGTTTAATGAACTAATGAGCTAACTTTCATTTGGCTGTATTGCTAGGAGGAATTAAGCAACACTGACAGTTATGAGTTGAAACTGTGCAAAAAATTACAAATCGTTTTCTCTAATTCTAAATAGCCTGGTGGCAAATTATGCAAATAACAAGTCTTAGTCTATACTATTGTTTTCCAAAGTGCTATTGGATTTATCCCATCCATTTATTTTCCTACTATGTTGATTAAGGTCACCATAGTATGATTCCAAAATTCATCAATTCAAAAAAAATTTTTTTAATGTAAAACAACTAAAAAGGAAATGCACCTTATAAACCTATTGAAAAGGAAGACTGTGCTACGGATTACTCTTGCAGTACGTGATTCTTCATGCTGAGACCTGGATAAATTTAAGCCGTCATCCATATGGCCTTCATGGTGCATGATAGCCTGAAAGAAAACAGCAACGAGTGCAATAAATACCATTCTGACAATGTTTCTTATTTACACAAGAATAAGACTGTAAAGGGTCTAAAAGGAATGTCCCAAACCCCTAGTCAAATATTGAAAGAAAACAAGTCAATGTGCTCCCAAGAGCTGTTTCATTTTAACAACTAAATATTCCCAGGAGAAAAGATTGTGGTGAACATAAGAAAAAAAAGATCTGTTTTCATAATGAAATTCTGATGGAGGCCTCACTGATGCAATCATCTAATCTACATGGAATAACAAAAAGAAAATAACTTTCATTAGCATTTACACCCGGTGTTGTGAGATGAGAGTTTGTTAATCAATAAATAGTGAAACTAGAACTTCAAGGAAATTTTGCTTCAACCCAACCAAAAAATACACCTTTATTTTTAAAAATTAAGCTGTTATGAATTACAATAGTGATTTTTTTTGCCTGTAATAATATCAATGTTGTTAAATGTCAGAGGATGTTAACATCATTTTTAAGTGTATATATAAAAAAAGTTTAAATTAATGCTAATGAATTCTAAAGGAAAGGATAAAAGCAAAAATTTGGGTAGTTCTTTCTAAGAAGGTGTCCCTTACTCACCAAATATGTACCAGAACTTTATCCTAAGAGGATGGTAATTTGAGGAAGTAAAGTTAATACATCCAATTTTAACACACACACACACACACACACACACACACACACACACACACACACACACACATCAGCAAATCACTGACAGACCTCTAGTTTCCTGATTCTTAATTTGCTCAATGCTGCTCTTCCTAGACATTTATTCTCTCATAATACAGTCTAGGAAGAATACAAATACAGTCTGGTAGATATCATTAATCAGCAAATCAATAAGCATTTATAAAGTACTTATTACATGCCAAGCACTGTACTAAGTACTGGCGATACAAAGTCAAAAATGAAACAGTCCCTGCCTTCAGTTTCTACTTCATTGATATGTGGGAGGACTGGATGGGAAATACATAATCATCATAAGATAATTTTGAATACAAGCACCTTGGTGACTCAAGACAGGTATCATATAGGTGACATTTCAACTTGATGGAAGATCATTAGAGATTCTAAGAGTTCAACATGAGGAAGTAGTGTTATTTAAACATGAGTGAGAGCCAGTGGAATGCATGGAGCTGGGACATGGAAGAACATGGATGAGGAACAGTTAAGTAGAAGAGTCTGACTGACCTGTAGAGAATAAGAAGGGGAAGATGTAATAAGATTAGAATGATAGATTGTATCCAGGCTGTGAAGAGGTTTAAATGCCAAAGAGAGAAGTTTGTAACCTATAAGGTAACAAAGAAGCATTGGAATTCATTAATGAGGGAATGACATGCCTAGATCTAGGCTTTAGGAAAATCACTTTACAGCTGTATGAAAGATGTGTGGAGAGGCGAGAAACTCAAAGAAGAAGAAGAGGGAAGCTATTGCAATAGTAATGCAGATAATGAGGTCCTCAACTAGGATGATCTCTGTGTAAAGAGAGAAAAGAAGACATATGTGAGGGATATGGAGAAAGAATTGGTAAGATTTAGAAATTGGGTATTAATAATAATAATAGCAGCTAATATTTACATAGCACTATGTATCAGGTACTTCACTAAACATTGTACAATTATTATTCCATCTGATCCTCAAAATAACTCTGGGGGGTAGGTGCTATTAAGATTCCCATTTTACAAATGAGAAAACTGATGCAGACTGCAGTTAAGTAACCTGCCCACAGTCATACAGCTTGTAAGTATTTAAGACCACCTGACTCTATCTACTGTGCCTCTAGCTAAACTGAATAGTTATATAATGAGAATGAGGAGTTGAGAAGAATTCCCAGGTTGTAAATATGGATGACTATAATTGGTGTCAAAAATAGGGAAGTCTGAAGGGGGCAGAGAGGGAGTAGGTTTATAGTGAAATAAAATGATATTTATTTAACATGTTAAGTTTGAGATGTTAATGAGAATATATAGTGCTAGAACTAGAGCTGAGGAGAGAGTCAAGGGCTGAATCTTGTCATCTGATGAGAGATAATAATTGAATCCATGGAAACTGATGGTGTACATACATACAGGTATTATATGGTCTAACTATGCCCTTAGTAATATATAGATATAGGTACATATTCACTGCCTATATGCACATATATCAGCACATGTCTACATGTACATCTGATGTACATCAGCTAAAATAGGTCATGAAGGTGCCTATAAATAGATATGAAAGTCTATAATTATGTGTACTTCTATCTATGTTCCTTGAGAGTTAAAATGAATACATCTTTTAAGAAGTAGTCAGAAAGAATTCCTTTGTTCAATACCATATTCAAACAGTAGGGTCAAGCAAAAGTCAGAATTATAGTACATCCTACCTTTAATACACATATTTAGTTAAACCAAAATGTTGTTTTCCCACAAATTAGGTTTTTTACTTCAAAGTATGAGCTGTCCTTACCTCAGGGAATACTCAGAAACTTATGTTGGTCAATAACAGTAACTATTAGAGTAACGTGGTTCTATGCAGATATCACAGATGTGGGGATCTTAAACAAAACTTGTTTAAATTTGTTTAAAAATGATTACTGTATTTCTATATAGTTTGTTTCTTTTGCAATCTAACATACTTTATTTTATATATTTTAAAAGCTTCATTCTGAAAAAGTTTTTACCAGACTGCCAGAGGTCTATGACATAAAAAAAGTAAAGAAACACTGGAATAGATAAAGATTCAGATCTTTATAGAAACAACCCCAAAACATTCTAATGCTAGAAATTTCTGAGTTTATTCTATCACAAAGTGAATAACTGATCTATAGAGCAACAATAAATTTTCCTATCAGTTCATTTAAAGGATCAGCTAACATTTCATTAAAAGAAGTACAAGTGGGACAGCTAGGTGGCGCAGTGACTAGAGCACTGCCCTGGAGTCAGGAGGCCTTGAATTCAAATCAGGTCTCAGACACTTAACACTTATTAGCTGTGTGACCTTGGGCAAGTCACTTAACCCCAATTTCCCTGCCCTCCCCACTCCAAAAAGAAAGAAAGAAAGAAAGAAAGAAAGAAAGAAAGAAAGAAAGAAAGAAAGAAAGAAAGAAAGAAAGAAAGAGGAGAAAGAGGAGAAGGAGGAGAAGGAGGAGAAGGAGGAGAAGAAGGAGGAGAAGAAGGAGGAGAAGAAGGAGAAGAAGGAGAAGAAGAAGGAGAAGAAGAAGAGGAAGAAGAAGAAGAAGAAGAAGAAGAAGAAGAAGAAGAAGAAGAAGAAGAAGAAGAAGAAGAAGAAGAAGAAGAAGAAGAAGAAGAAGAAGAAGAAGCGGCAGCAGCAGCAGCAGCACAGGCAATTCACAGACTAGAAAAATAAGACCCTGTTAACTCTTATTTTTAGCCAATCAGTTACTGACTGATACATTTCTTCCTCTCAAATGGAATGCAACCCTTTCTTGATTTCGTGGAGACTCCAAATAAATTGTCTGCAGCATAAAAAATTTCTATTCCAATCTCAGCTGCTGAATTTGACAAATTAATTCTTCATAGAAAAATGACCAGTTCTCATTCTGTTCATTAGAGTCTGACCCTTCTACAACCTGTGGAAAGAAGTCTGAAAGGTAAAATAAGAATCCTTCAAGTGAAGAGAAGTTCTTGTTCGTGCTACCTGTTGTTACAGTTACGATCTGTGATAAGCTTAAACCTTTTTAATTAGGTCACTTGACACAACTACCATGTTGGCTGGTATACAAATTTGTATTCGGGGTCTAAAATTACAAGTAGCTTTAACTAAGAAAGCTGAAGATGCTAGAACTGCAAGAAATGCTAGAAAGATGCAACTGCAAGGAAACTATTTAAGTGTCTATGAATGTGGGGTGAGAACAACTGAAAAAGTAAGAGGCAAAAAGTGACTAGAAGTTACATTTATACAAAAAAAAACCCTCCTCAAAGGTAATTACAACATACATGGGAGGAAAAACAAGAGTCTGCTATTCATAGATGAAACACAGCTGAGCAAATAGAGAAGCTATCATACCGGTGAAAACTTCCAGGAAAAAGATAGACAAAGTTTGCTATAAGGAGCTTCCAGTAACAGAGTTCTCAGTGCTATGAATGAACTGAATAACCAAGTGGTTTGCTGTGAGGCTTTCCATTTGAATTAATAGCAAGAGTTATAGATAACTGAGTATCTCAGTTTTAAGTAGTATGCAAGGCAAGGCTAACACTCCATTAACTGTGCTATGTTCGTTTCTACCAGGTCTAAGTAGCAGCTATAGAAATGTATACAAAGCATAAGTCAGTCTCTTTTCTATAGGAGTTGGATGAAATCCAGCAATGTTTCCATTTGTTCTATGGATTGTCATAGAGAATTAATGATTAAAACAAAAGAAGTGTGTCACTGGGAACACAAAGAAGAAATAGAACAAAAGAAGAGAGAAGTCTATAGTATGTGTCAAGAGGGACATAGGACAGTGAAAGAATTGGACATTAAGAATGCTGTATAGGAACATCTAACAAATTTGAGATTCTTTCTAAAAAAAAAAAGGTTGAGCTGGAGAAGGAAATGGAGTTTTTTTTGTGCTTCACAGAATGATGATATGACATTCATCTCTATAACAATACACTGTCCCTCCTTGCTATGAAGGAGTAGTGTGAGGGACGGCTAGGTGGAGCAGTAAATATAGCACAGGCCCTGGAGTCAGGAGGACCTGAGTTTAAATCTGGCCTCAGACACTTAACACAAAACTAGCCTTGTGACCTTGGGCAAGTCACTTAACCCCAATTGCCCTGTCTTCTCCCCCCAAAAAAGCTTAAAAAAAAGAGTGGTGGGGTATTTGGGCTCAGGGAATGAGATAGGAAGGTACATGGCACACTAGCATTGGAGAGAGAAGTAGACAAAAGTAAGGAAGGGGGGACATAAAAATATGTGATGTGGCTACCTAATCAGGCTGATTATCATTCCACAGTATATTAGGTGGGGAAAGATGAGCTGAGCTCAGAGCTGGCCACTAGTAACCATACATCCAAGATATGGGAAGCACCAACCTTCCTGAGTCCCATTTCATAACAGATCCCCATATATAGAGACTATTCCACAAATGGGCCAAGACGGACTACACTTTCTATGTCCTTCACCTAATGACTAGTCCTATGGGAAGTATGAGTTAGACCTTCTGTAGGAATTGTGATGCTATACTCTTTTTGACCCCTAAGAGATGACTCAAATTGTTTATGACCCAGAACTACTAGGTTCAGATATATCCTATATTTGGGTGACTTCTTGGATTCTGGAAAGCATCGGACTTAAAGAGAATCAGTGTATGTTTAATGTTTAATATCTGGTGTCTCCATTAATAAACAATGTCTATTTATTTAGTGGTTCTATGCTAAGATTAAAAACATTATACACACCATTCTACCACTTGTCCTCTTCCACGAAGAACCTACTCCAACATGTCAAGGTTAAAAGCCAAGGATTCATTATGTTCAAAGATGTTATGTTCAAGGATACAGTATGTTCAAAAAGAGGAAGGCAGAAAACAATGACTTAGGGCTCAAGACTAATTATTAGATCCACAATTCCACACATCCTAAGATGACAAATGGCATGCCCTCTAGGGAAAGGTAGAGCTGAGGAACTAAAGGAATTTGACTCAGATAACTATAAAGAACTAGACATTTACTTATCACTTCTATTCCAGTGGAGCATAAACACACTGCCCATGTGAGTAGGGAACTTTTCAACAAGTAGTTAACTACGTAGTAGTTAACATGACAATGATCCAAAGATGCCACTAGTCAGTCCATTAGTCAACAATCATTTAAAAGTTGGGGCGGCTAGGTGGCACAGTGAGTAAGAGTGCCGGCCTCAGAGTTGGGATAACCCGAGATCGAAACCGGCCTCAGAAAATGAGCACCCACACATAAATAATGACTAGTCGTGTAACCTTGAGCAAGTTACTTAACCCCAATTGCTTTAAAAACAAACAAACAAACAAACAAACAAAAAACAATCATTTAAAAGTAAAAAGAGGATATTCTATCTTGGTCACAGGAAGAAGGAAAAAAAATTTCTAATGACTTCTTGGTAAAGAATATTGAGACAGTCATGTGTTGACCTGACATGAAAAACTGTAAAACATTCTATCTTTCTAGGGGATGTTTCCAGGATATGACTCCCCAGACTTCTAAGAACAAATAACCAATACCCAACAATCAGGTTTTCAAATGGGGATAAATGATATTAGCAGAAGGAAATGAAATAATATCACTAGAAATTTAAGTAGTTCTAAGAAAGAAACTGAAGACTTTGGCAACACAAGCAGTATTTTTGTCACAGCTACTGACTGAAAGTAGAAGAGAAAGGCTGTGTTAGAAATGAGATAATTAATAAGATAGCTTAGTTGGAATTGTTGGAATTCAGATATCTGTAGCAGAGTTTAACATGCTGACTTTTGGCAAAGGATGATCTGCTTAAATATCTGCATATCTACCAATATTTAAACTGAAAAGTACAGGAAAAAAAGGAGGAAGGCAATCTACATGTTTCCACTTGGCCAGATATCACACAGAGTAAAAAATTTGACATGAGAAAACTATCAGTAAAGAGGAATAGTAATTCACAAGAGATAATATTAAAGAAAAAAGCTAGTAAAATATTAATAAATTCAAATATCATAACACAAATAAGAATATGGGAAAATCACACTGAACTAGACATATTAATGCAAGGAACTAAATTTAACTTCATAGTCTTTGGCAAGAATTGGTGGAATTCAAACATGAAATGTAGCAATAGAAAGGTATACCTTAGTCAAAAGATCAAATTAGATAAAAGAACAGTAGAGGGCCATTCTAGATCAATACTATATAGTCATATAGGAAATCTGTAAACTAGAATTGGGAATGTAACAGAGAACAGCTGGATGAAAATCAATAGGGGACAAAAAAGAAATGGCCCATTCAGCTACCAGGAAAATAGATATCAAATCTGGAAGGGGGTCACAAATCTAATAAGAAAGAATGTAGTAGTGATGGAAACTTCATCTGCTCAGATACCAGCAGCTTATCTTTTTGTTAAAAGCAAAGCAATAGGTATTTTCTTAATTGACAGTAATTACATTGTGTTAACACAACATCCCCACTATTTTCATAGTACTTTTTTCTTTTCAAATTAACTAAAGAGAGACTATGCTTGACTCTAGCTCCAACAAACTGGGGATGTAAAAATCTAGTAATTTAATAATTGTGACAAAATTCCACTATGAAAATCAGATTGTATTAAGGAATTCATAATAGTGGTATTTGACCTGTCAATAAGTGACACAATAAATGCTGACAAATAGGACACTGGAATCATTACTAATAGAGTCTACTATATAATTTGTCATGCAAAACAACATAAGATGCATTTTAATACAATCTTACCTTACGCTGTATCGAGCCCATTCTTACAGATTTCACATCCACAGACTGGTAAGTAAGCCAGAGTCCTGTATCTACATGTTGAATGTAGCACACTGAATCACCATACTTTATTTCTGATGTTCCCATGCCATCTATTTCTTTTCTCATTCCTATGTCTAACTTTTCCTAGATGGAAGAAAGAAATGTTGTATGTTAAAAATTATACTATAATAGTAATAATTAGGAAGGCAAAGAATAGTTATAAAAATAAAGGCAAGAAGTTCCTTTCTCTAAGTTCCCTTCCACTTGTTAATTTTAGTGTGCAAATCAGAAATCTTGAAAAGCAGCACCTTATACATTCTCATTACAGTAACAAGTACAAATATTGAAATATATAAAAAAAAACAAAATGAACAAAAGTAAAAATAAATGTAATTATATACATCTTCATGAAATTTTATCTGACTGCTCTTTTTTTCCCCAATATCTAATTCTATTTCTTTGTAACTTTCCTAGCAATATCAGAGGAGTCATCTCCAGTTGTCCTTATCTATATTTTGCCACTGGACCCAGATGGCTCTGGAGGAGAGAGTGAATCTGATGACTTTGCACAGCCTTCCCTCACTTAAATCCAATTCACTTGCAAGTCATGGCATCACCTTCCTGATGTCATGGTCCTCTTGGAGAAGAAAGGACTAAGAACAGCAATATCAGGTATCTCTCCTTCCTTGGATCCAATTAACATTCTGATCTGTATCCCATACATTTTTTGTCCCCGCTACTGCAATTCTCTATTAGGATTAAAACTATTCTTATTCAGAATCTTAGTACATCACAATACTGATCCTATGGCAGAGACCAAAGTAATCATACATATCACAGGGTTTAGAAATGAGAACAAAAAAATTAGTGAAAAAATGAAATTATTCTGTCGACTTTTTCATATTCACCTAGTATTATGCTTATTTGTATATATGTTTAATTCTTTCTATTAGATTGTAAGCATTTTAAAGGTAGTAAATATATCATTTTTCAGATCTGTATTCCCAGAAACTAGTCAGATACTTCACACAGAGTGGGTGCTTGATAAATGTCTGTGAATTAGTACTGAAAGAATTAGAAATTAAAGTTGCACTCTACCAGTAAAGAAGCCCACTACCTCCTCTAGTCTACTCTTAGCCTAATCACTCTACCGGAGGAGAAGCAATTTAGGAGCAGATTGAAGGCAACCTATTCAGTCCTGGCCTGGCACTCTCTATAACACCTTATGGAGACTGTGAATTTTACAATTCATCTGCCATCAATCACTGGTCATATATGAGAAAAATCATGCCCTACTTCCACCTCCACTTTTGTGTTTCTACCCTCCTTAACCCTAAACCACGATATCAAGGCCACCTACCCCTTCCATAAGCTCTCCAAAATTTCTGTTCTAAAGTGAATAAAGTTTCCTACATTCTGGATCTCTTTTTCTGATTTCCCCTTAATTAAAACTGTATATTTGGTCACCCAGTTCCATCATTGACTGTATCTTCATATATATTCCCTAACACACTAGTCCTAGAGGAAATGCCCCTGCACCCTAGTAAACACTTTCAAACTCTTGTTTCACTAGTACTTAGCAACTTCTCCTCCTCTGAAGTTAACTCAATCAAAATTGTCCACTCACTCTACAATGTGGTAGTTGTTATATACTGTGCCACTCCTCTTCCTTTCTCAAGGATTTCAGCACCTAGCTCAGCAACTTCTCCAACTCCTACCCTTGTTACAGGTCATCCAATATTCAAAATAATCCTCTATCACATTCCAAGACTTCCTAATTCCTCAGTTTTCTTTTTTAAAGTTAAGATTATTTTTATTATGAACGTAACAAAAATAAATGAGGATTTCCATGAAGAGAAAACAGAAAAGAAAGACTATGAAACTCTCTATGGTATACAGATTGCTTTTCTTTTTAAACATAACAAATTCAGCACGCAACTTTCAAAGTTGTTTTGCTTGTATGTGATTATTTCTGGCCTTAATTCTCAATTCTCTTTCGTGAATCAAATAAATCTTTCAAAAATTGTCTTTTCTTTTTCTTTTCCTTTTCTGTAGTGACATTTCTAGTCCTAAGCATAATAAACTGAAAGGGAAAAAAAAAGAAAATCTTTGTAACAAATGTGCAAAATAAAACAAAATAAATTCTGACATAGGCCATGTTCAAAAATATATGTTTTATTCTATATCTTGAATCTATTATCTATCATGAAGTGGAAAACATGGTTCTTCATCAGTCCTCTGGAATCATGATTGGTCATTGTGCTGATCATAATTCTTTTTTTTTTTTTTTTTAAGCAATTGGGGTTAAGTAACTTGCTCAAGGTTACACGACTAGTCATTATTTATGTGTGGGTGCTCATTTTCTGAGGCCGGATCTGATCTCGGATCATCCCAACTCTGAGGCCGGCGCTCTTACTCACTGCGCCACCTAGCCGCCCCTGATCATAATTCTTAAGTCTTTCAAAGTTTGTCTTTTTTATAGTATGGCCATTATTGTATTAACTGATCATCTAGCACTGCTCCCAGTTAACTAGTTCTCTCCTAATTCTAACTACACTGGTTTTGTTTACGAAAAAAACGATTAGTCTTATGCAATCAAAATTGTCCATTTAATCTTCTATGATCTTCTCTATTTCTTATCTGATCATGAATTTTTCCCCTATCCACAGTTTCAAAGGGCAATACTTTCTTTGATCCCTTAATTTGTTTAAAATGTGAACATTTATATCTAACTCATCCATCTATTTGAATTTCACCTTGGTACATAGTTTGAGTTGTTGCTCTTGGCCTACTTTCTGCAAGAATAGTTTCTAGTTTTCCCATCAGGTTCTGTCAAATAATGAATTCTTACTCCAATAGCTGAAGCATATGGGTTTATTTAAGACTATGTTACTATGTTAATTTCTTTCTGTATGTTGTATATTTCAGCCTTCTTAAACCAAACAGCTTATATCTCCTATTGGAATGGTTACACACTACACCTTATAATCACCCATAAGAGTTCCATTCTCTATAAACTCTGACATTGTCCTGCCTGCCTATAACATCTTATCATCCCACCTTTGTTATGCCTCAATCCTCCTAAACTTATTCTTTACTCTCATGAAGATTTCTAATGCTCTTACCCCTCAACATTTTCTCTTATTGTTAGATTTAGTCTAACTTCACTTTCCCCTCTTTCCAATCTCAACCCAATGGTTATGTATTTCAAATATATGCTGTCAACTGTCCTTGAGTCCCTTGTCCCCTTGTCCTATAGTTGATCATCTCTTACCAAATCTCAGCTCTTTATTATTCCCACCCTCCACTTCCTTAGCCTTTACTCATAGACTGCTGAATTAAGCTGGAGGTCACAAAACTGTACTGACTCAGAACATTAAAAATTCAAGTTTGTAAATTCATATCCACAAATTCAAATCCACCTTCAACTAGGCTTTCACTATACTAAGACAGTCATTTTACTTCTCCCTAATTGGTTTTCTATTTCACTTACTAGCAGAGCTATTCCAAATATTCTTTTCCCTCTGGAAGCCTACACAAGTCTTTTTACCTCCTCCCCAGATGAGAAGCTCACCTCTTTACTAAGAAAAATGAAGTCATCTGACATAAGGTCCCTTTTTTCTCATTCTCTTTTATCTCAAAACCCCTTCACATTACTCCTCCTCACTTGCTCACTTCCTTTCTCTAAGACTCTAAAATAAAAGTGTCATTTCTCCTTACAACATACAATTTCTTCACATGTGAATTTGATCTCATCTTGTTCCAATCATCTCCAGAATATTACAACCTCAATCATTCCTCCCTCCCTCGAATCTTAAACTCGTCCTTATTTTCTATTTCCTTCCCTACTGGCTTCAAACAAGCCCGAGTCTCTTACTCAAACACACACACACACACACACACACACACACACACACACACACACACACACACACACACACATTTTCACTAGACCATACCATATATTCCAGCTATCAGCATATATCTGTTCTCTCTTTCTAAGTAAAGGGCTAAAGTCCTTGATTAAGCTGCCTCAGTTGATGCCTTCATTTCCACTTTTCTTACTCATTCTTCAATCCTTTGCAGTCTGGCTTCCTACCTCATCACTCAACTAAAATTACTCTCCACAGTTAACAATAATCTCTTAATTGCCAAATCTCTTTTTTTTTCTCTTACTACTTATTCTTCTCAAATGACATACTACATTTGACACAGCTGAATACCATCTTCTAGGTGCTTTCTCTTCCCCATGGGGTTTTGTGAAAATATTCTCTATTATTTTCTTCTCTTCTCTGTTTGATGGTTCCTTGTCCATTTACTTTTTTATCTTGACGTGCAACTCATGCCCCTTAAGAAAAAGAAATGAACTCAAAAAGAAAAAACAAAATAAAAAACTCAGGACCAGATAGCTTCACAAGTGAATTCTATCTATGGAACAATTAATCTCAATGCTACATAAACTACTTGAAAAAATAAAGGAATTCTATCAAATTCCTTTTATGACACAAATATGGTTTTAATACTTAAATTAGAGAGAGTTAAAACAGAGAAAGAAAACCACAGACCAATTTCCTTACTGAATATTGATGCAAAATTTTAAACAAAATACTAGCAAGGAGATTACTGCAACATATCACAAAGGTCACACACTATGACTAAGTGGGATTTATACCAGGAATATAGTGCAGGTTCAAAAGTAGGAAAATTGTCAGTATAGCTGACTATATAAATAAAAAAAAAGAAAAAAAATCATACAATTATATCAATTGATACAGGAAAAGCCTCTGACAAAGTACAACACCTATCCCTAATTTAAATAAAATACTAGAAAGAACAGGCAAAAGTGAAGCTTTTCTTAAAAAACAATAAATATTATCTATCTAAAACCATAAGCAAGCAGTATCTGTAATGAAGACTACCTAGAAGCCTTCCCAGTAAAATTAAGAGTGAAGCAAAGATGTCCATTATCACCAATATTATTCAATATTGTAATAGAAATGCTAGGCATAGTAGTAAGAAAAGAAAAATAAATTGAAGTAATAAAAATAGGCAATAAGGAAATAAAACTATCACTCTGCAGAAAATACAAGAGTATACTTAGAGAACCCTATCGAATCAACTAAAACATCAGTTGAAACAACTAACAAATTCAGCAAAGTGGCAGGATATAAAATTAAACTATCATAAATCAACAGTATTGGGAGCCAAGATGGCGGAGTAGAAACAGCTCTTCCAAGCCTCTCTGCCCCCAGATTCTCCACAAACTATGTAAAAAAGGACTCTGAAAAACTTCTGGAGCCCCAGCACCCACAGAACGACACAGAGAATCTAACCTCCCGCTGAGGACAGCCCAGCACCCTGCAGGAAGGACCAGCGCAGCTGTCTGGGAGCCGGCAGAGCGCAGAGCTCAGGAGCCGAGCCGAGCCCAGGTCCACGTGAGCCGAGGTTTTAGCCCCAGGGCGGCAGGGCCAGCAGCCGGCTGGAGGAACCCCAGAACACCAGGAACTGTGGAGACGCCAGAATTATCAACATAGACTTGCCTAGGACAAAGTAAGAGGTTAGTGTCCTATGGACTTTGGGACCTGTATTTGGGAATGCGTCAGCTCCCTCCCCTGGGGGCTAGAAGCTGCTGAGGAGACACGCCACTGTGTAGTTTTCAGAGGCATTTCCGGCTCCCAGCCTACAAATCGTGGGGAGATCCAGCGATCACTCTTGGGGGGTAATCGCTCTTGCTTTAACCTCCCTGGATCTGGATTGTGATCTAGGGTGGAAGTTGTGGGTGGATTTACAGCTTGCCAGAAACGGAAGTTGCCCCCCACACGTTTGGGACGAAAATTCCTCTATCTGGCCTTAAAGCCATAGTGTGGCAACAAGCCCAAAAGTCAAGCAATTAAGTGGCAACATGCCAAGGCAAAGGAAACAGAAAATGCAACCCTAGACTCCTATTTTGGGGGCATAGAGCAGGAAAAGGACTGTGAGGTCAGAAGTCCTGCTCCAAAAGCCCCAGGGGAAAACATGAACGGGTTGCAGGCCATAGAGGACCTTAAGAAGGACTTTAAAAATCAAATAAGAGAAGTGGAGGAAAATTAGAAAGAGAAATGAGAAGGATGCAGGAAAAGTATGAAATGAGGGTCAACAGCCTGACTGAGGAAAACAACACCTTAAAAAATAGACTAGCTCAAATGGCAAAGGAGGCCCAAAAGGGCATTGAGGAGAAGAATGCCTTAAAAGTCGAATTTGCCAGATGGAAAAAGAATCTCAAAAGTTCACTGAGGAGATTCATTCCTTCAGAGTTAGACTGGAGCAAATGGAAGCTAGTGACTTTATGAGAAATCAAGATGCTGTTAAGCAGATCCAAACAAACAAAAGATTAGAAGGCAACGTGAGATATCTCATGGGAAAAACCACTGACCTGGAGAATAGATCCAGGAGAGACAATTTAAAAATTATTGGACTACCTGAAAGCCATGACCAAGGAAAGAACCTAGAAATCACCCTTCAAGAAATTCTCAAGGAAAACTGCCCTGATGTTTTAGATCCAGAGGGCAAAATAGAGGTTGAAAGAATCCACCAATCACCTCCTGGAAAAGATCCCAAAAAGAAAACTCCCAGGAATATTATAGCCAGGTTCCAGAATCCCCAGATCAAAGAGAAAATACTCCAAGCAGCCAGGAAGAAACAATTTCAATATTGTGAAACACAATCAGAATAGCCCAGGACCTGGCAGGTTCTACACTGAGGGATCAAAGGGCATGGAATATGATATTCCAGAGAGCAAAAGAGCTGGGAATGAACCCAAGGGTCACCTACCCAGCAAAACTGAGTATTTTGTTTCAGGGGAAAATATGGTCATTCAGTGGAATAGAGGACTTTCAAGCATTCTTGAGGAAAAAACCAGAATTGAATAGAAATTTGACATCCAGACACAAGAAGGAAGAGATGCCTGAGAAGGTAATCAGGGAAAAGAAATCAAAAGGAACTTATCAAAGCTGAACTATTTACATTCCTATATGGAAAAGCAGTAACTGTGACTGATGATATCTTTCTCACTATGAAAATAATGGAAGAAGGGGTGTGGTCATATGAATACATATGTGAATGTGTGTGTATATGGTTACAGTTATATATGGATAGAGGGCATAGGTTGAATTTGTTGGGAAGGGAGAATACTCAAGGGATGAAATTATGAGGTGAGAGAGGAAAGTAGCAAGAGGAGATGGGGAGAGATAGGGTAGGGTAAACTATCCCATGTAGAAGAAGCAAGGGAAGTGGTTGCAAAGGAGGGGGAGAATAAGGAAGGCTAAAAAGGCAAAACCACATTCACATTGAATTTGGTTCAGGGAGAAAATGACATACATACTAAATGGGATATCTCAACCTTCAGCAGGATAGGGGGAAGGGGGATGAGAGGAGGGATGATGGATGGGAGGGCATCCTTGGGGGGAGAGGAGGTTGGAAGTACCCACTATAGAAGAGGGATAGGATCATGTAGGGAATGGACCAGGTGGGGGGTGGGATGAGTGGGAGGGAATTATAAGCAGCCTTGTACAATATATCTACTATGATAATATTTTGCTTAGCTAGACATGTACAACATATACTGAATTACTTATCTCCCCAGAGGGAATGGGTGACAAGGGAGGAAGGAAATGGATCTGAAATTCGAAGTCATAACATTAAATGTTCCAAATATATATAAATACTATTATTAATACTCCTTTGCTTGTAATAGGGAGATAAGATGTGCAGGCATTGGGACACAAAGATTCACCTTCCTCTAATGGAAAAGTCGATGGGGGTGTGGGAGAAGGTATGGGAGAGAGCAGATTGGAGGAATCGATATCTTGTGGGACTACTATTCTGGGAGGTTGGGTAGGGGAATAATGGGGGGAAAATGATTGTAACTCAAAATCTGGCAGAAATGAATGATGTAAAACAGAAGTCAATAAAGCATTTGTTTTAAAAAAAAATAGATCTTTCCTTAATACTATAAGTACTATCTATCTAAAACCAAGAGCTATATTATTTGTGATGAGGACACATTAAAGAATTGTCCAATAAAATCAGGGTTAAGGATGGCAAAGATGTCCTTTATCAACATTATTTGGTATATAGCTCAAAATACTAGCTATAACAATAAGAAAAAGAAGTTAAGGGAGTAAGCACAGTATAATTGATAAAATTATCAATTTCTACAGATATAAATCTACTGCGATGTAAATTTACTTAGAGAACCTCAGAGTCAACCAAAATTAATTGAAAAATACTGTTAGTAAGCTTACATGAGACAAAATTAAATATAAAATAAACCCACATCTCCACGTGGATTTCTTTATTTCCAGAAACTCATCATTCTACAAAATGAAGTCAACTCTGAAACTCGTATCTTAAAATACTTTAAACCTGCTGCCCTGAGGTTCCCACTCTCATTCTTCCATTCTTCTTGCAAGGGTCAGGAAGAGTGAGGATGAGGTTAGAGGGCCATCAGTGGACATCAAAGAGCTCCTAGTAGATCCTCTATTTGAAGAGGTCATCCAGGGAATCCACTTTAGCACTACCCACCCAGCTGATCTGGATTTCATAATCTTCAGAAACTTGTAATTTTGCAAAATGAATTCAACTCTGTAACCCACACTTCCTCAGATCATTTCCCATCCTGGCTTCAGGGATTTGTCATATGCCTGAGTCAAGTAACCTTTCCTCCCACCACTTGCTTTTCACCTTCTTTTGATATGTTGTCTTTTCCCATAAGATTGTGAGTATCTGTGGGTAAGGCTATCATACTCAGCATTTTCTTTATATCCCCAGGGTTTAATATAGTGCCTGGCAGAAAACTGGCTTTTAAATCTATTGACTTTATTTGGCATAATTAGATTTCTTGTATTTTACCAACAAAACAGCAGAAATATATAGAAAGAAAAATTCAATTTAAAATAACTACACAATAAATGAAACACTGCCAAGAGACACACAGCAGCTATATTAGTACAACCACAAAATACCCTTTACTCACACCAAAATTATTGAAGAAATATTAGTTGTTTGGATGGGTCATATTAAAAAAAAACACAAGTCTACCTAAATAATTTGCTTGTTCAATGGCACACCAATTAAACAACCAAAGGAACACTTTTCCAGACTAGAAAAAATAATAATAGAGCTCTTCTGAAGGAACAAATAGTCACGAATCTCAAGAAAAATATTTGCAAAAAGTGAGAATTAATAAGACCTACCTGTAATACATTTAAAACTATACTATAAAGCTTTAACTATCATAATGATTTGGTATTATTTAAGAAATAGAAAAGGCAATCAGTGGAACAGATTAGGTGCAAAAATATAAAAACAAAAAAAGCAATTAACATTTGAGGCAGCTAGGTGGCTCAGTGGATAGACTGGTGGGCCTACAGTCAGGAAGACTGAGTTTAAATCTAGCCTCAGACACTCAGAAGGGCAAGTCACTTAACCTCTATTTGTCTTAATCCACTGGAGAAGGAAATTGTAAACCACCCTAGTATCTTGGCCAAGAAAATCCCATAATGGGGTCACAGAGTAAGGCACAACTGCATGCTAAAAACAAGTCTATTTAGTTTCAACACACATCTGCCTGACTCCTAGGCATCCAAAGTGCAAAAATACTATGTCTGCAACTTGAATTCATATGTAATGGAGAAAAGAGGGAAAATACTTGTGAATTATACAGTACAAAACTCACATATATGACAATTAGTAAGATGAGTCTCATGTAGCATTCTGACAGCAGGATAGGAGAATTATAATTTTAGGGAAAAAAATTTCCCTGAATGTTCTGAATGCTATTTCAATGCAGAAAGATAATGCTTTACTGTCATTAAATCATGAATAGAAAATACTGCTATATCTATACATATACATACATATTTATATGTACATATATTTATGCAGAAAAACAGACTAGGCAGTACTAGTTGCTGTAATAACAATAGTAGTAGTAGTAGTAGTAGTAGTAGTAGTAGTAGTAGTAGTAGTAGTAGTAGTAGTAGTCATCACAGTAGTAGTTGCAGTAGTAGTGGTAGTGGTGATAGTAGCATACAGAAGAAATGTGGTCCCTGCAGGTTTTGCTGATAAACAGTTAAGAATACTTCAAACTCTGTACAGTGTTCCTATCTGGACTTGAGTAATTCAGAAAATGGGTTTCACAGTAAATAAACTGGGAATTTGATAATATAATTTCAAAAATGTTTATATAATTTTCTTAAGCTTTTCCAGAGTCATAGAGTCAAAAACCTGTGATGAATGAAAAAACTGAGGGAGTTAAGAGAAACAGAATGATTAGCTCAGTAAAATTATTTCCTACCTTAGAAGACCGGAAACTAAATGCTGTTGATTTGACATCAGCTTTCTCTTTGTCCATGAGTAGAAGGCTTTTGTCATCCATGAGGCTTAAGTATTTCCCTGTTGTGACATGCCGTAATCGGAATGGCTGACCCCATCTGATGTGGCTCCCACTCCATCTAACCAGAAAAATGAAGATTAATTTCTCAAACTGAGTTATTGTGTATTACTTTAATCTTTAATAGTCAAAGGTACAAAAATATGAATTGTACCATGAAATAGTTTTTTGAGATGGCTTCTTTCTATATTAACTCTATTTTTATGGGTACAAAAGTCACTACTATAATCAAAGCCTGATCTTTAACTGGATCACACACACACAAAATACGTGCAAGATGTTGGTGTATACCTAGTTTCTGCCATATTGTTTTCTAATTTTCCCAGAGATTTTTGTGAGTTCTTATCCTAGAAGCTGGGGTCTCCAGGTTTATCAAAAAGTAAGCTACTATTGTCATTTAATACTGTCTTGTGTACCTAAAATATTTCATCAATTCACCACTACATTTCTTTTTTTTTTCTTTTTGGAAGGCAATTGGGGTTAAGTAACTTGCCCAAGGTCACTAGGTTTTTGTTTATGTGTGTTAAGTGTCTGAGGCCTGATCAGAACTCAGGTCCTTCTGACTCCAGGGCCATCGCTCTACTCACTGTGCCACCTAGCCGCCCCCTACCACTACATTTCTTAAACAGTTTTGATTACCACTTTATAATATAGTTTGAGATCTGGTACAGCTAGGCCACCTTGCTTTGAAATTTTTTCATGAATTCCTTTGAAATTCTTGACCTTTTCTTCCAGGTGAATTCTGTTATTTTTTCAAGCTTTATCAAATAATTTGTTGGTAGTTTGATTGGTATGGCACTGAATAAGTGAATTAGTTTAGGCAGAACTGTAATTTTTATTATATTGGCTCAGTCTATGCATGAGTAAATGATATTTTTCTAACTGTTTAAATCTGACTTTACTGGTGTGAAGTGTTTTGTAATTTTGTTCATATAGCTCCTAGGTTTGTCTTGGCAAGTAGATCCTCTTTCTGTCTGTTGCTGCTGGGTTTTATTAGTTGCACAGAGAAATCCTGATGATTTATGTGAGTTTATTTTATATCCTGCAACTTGGCTAAAGTTGTTCATCATTTCAAGTAGTGTTTTTGTTGATTCTCTAGGATTCTAGGAATATATCATCAAACGATCTGCAAAGATAGTTTTGTTTCCTTATCACATATTCTAATCGCTTCCATTTCTTTTTCTTCTCTTCCTGCTATACTTAACATTTCTAGTACAATACTGGATAGTAGTGGTGATAGTGGACATCCTTGCTTCACACTTGACCTTAATAGAAAAGCTTCTAGCTTATCTCCATTAGAGATAATGTTGGATGATGGTTTAAATAGATACTACTTATCACTTTAAGGAGAACACCCTTTATTCTTATGTACTCTGGTGTTTTTAATAGGAATAGGTACTGTATTTTGTCAAAAGCTTTTTCAGCATCTATTAAGATAATCATATGGTATCTATTGGTTTTGTTACTGATATAGTCAATTATGCTGATAGTTTTCCTAATATTGGATCAACCTTGCACTCCTGTTATAAGTCCCACCTTGTCATAGTGCATGATCCTTATGATAAATTGCTGTAATCTCCTTGCTAGTATTTTATTTTAAAACTTGTGCATTAATATTCATTAGAGAAATGGATCCATGGTTTTCTTTTTCTGTTTTAGCTCTTCCTGGATTAGGAATCAGTATCATATTTCTGTCTTAAAAGGAATTCGATAGGACTCCTTCACCTATTTTTCCAAATAATTTATATAGCACTGAGATTGTTGTTTAAGTGTCCAATAGAATTTACCTGTGAACCTATCTGTCCTTGGGAAATTTATTCCTAGGGAAGCTCTTTGTGGTTTGTTCAATTTCTTTGTTATTGTTGTTGTTGATTTATTTACTTTTATTTTATAACATTCAGTTCCACAGTCCCTTGAGTTTAATTTTTTCTCCCCTTTTCTCTCCTCCCCCCATCATGGTGGCATGCACTCGAATACAGGATCTACAAATATCTTCACATTAATCATTAGTCAGGTTGTACAGAAGGATTGTAACTGATGGAATGATCCATGGGAAAGAGGAAACACAACAAAGCAAGAAAAAGAAAGAGAGCAAGTGGTTTGTTTCATTCTACACTCAGACTCTGCATCTCTTTCTCTGGATGTGGGTATCTTTTTCAGTCATGAATCTTTTAGAGTTGTCTTATAACCTTACATTCCTGAGAGGGACCCAGTCTATTGATGTTGGTCGTCACACATACTTTATGTCTGTGACTGTGTAGAGATTTCTCCTGGTTCTGCTCTTCTCACTCAGCATCAGTTTATATAAGTCTGTCCAGGTTATTGTGAAGTCCATCTGCTCCTCATTTCTTATAGCACAGTAGTATTCCATTACATATATATACCACAACTTGTTCAGCCATTCCCCAACTGATGGGCATCCCCTTGATTTCCAATTCTTTGCCGTCACCAAAAGAGCCACTATAAATATTTTTGTATATATGGATCCTCCTCCTAGTTCTCTGATCTCTTTGGGATATAGTTCCAGATTACTCTCCAGAATGGCTGGATCAGTTCACAACTCCACCAACAATGTATTAGTGTTCAAATTTTTCCACATCCCCTCCAAAATTTATCATTTTCCTGTTTTGTCATCTTAGCCAATATGGCCAGTGAGAAGTGGTACCTAAGAGTTTTTTGATTTGCATTTCTCTAATCACTAGTGATTTAGAACATTTTTTCAAATGCTAATAGATATCTTTTTTTTTTTCATTTTGGAGGGCAATTGGGGTTAAGTGATTTACCCAAGGTCACACAACTAGTTTTTGTGTTAAGTGTCTGAGGCCAGATTTGAACTCAGTCCTCCTGATTCCAGGGCTGTGCACCACATTGCCACCCCTGCTTATAGATATCCTTAATTTCATCTTCTGAGAATTGTCTGTTCATATCCTTGGACCATTTATCAACTGGGGTGTGGCTTGTATCTTTATATATTTGACTCAATTCTTTATATATTTTAGGAATAAGGCCTTTATCAGAGACATTGGTTGTAAAGATCCTTTCCTAATTTTCACTTCCCTTTTAATCTTGGTGACATTGACTATATTTGTACAGAATCTTTCCAATTTAATGTAATTAAAATTGTCCATTTTGCATTTTAAAATACTCTCTAACTCTTGTTTCATCATAAAGTAGTTCCCTCTCCATGGATCTGACAGGTAAACTATTCCTTGCTCTCCCAGATTGTTTACAGTATCAGCCTTTACATCTAAATCATGCACTGATTTCGACTTTATTTTTGTGTACAGTGTTAGATATTGGTCCATGCCCAATTTCTGCCATACTATGTTCCAGTTTTGCTAGCAGTTTTTGTCAAATAGTGTGTTCTTATTCCAAAAACTGGGGTCTTTGGGTTAGTCAAACGGTAAATTACTACAGTCACTGGCTGATGAGTCACCTGTACCCAGTCTATTACACTGGTCCACTACTCTATTCCTCAGCCAGTACCAAGTAGTTTTGATGACTGCTGCTTTGTAATACATATTAAATCTGATATGGCTAGGCCAACTTCCCTAGTATTTCTTTTCATTAATTGCCTTAATATTCTGGACCTTTTGTTCTTCCAAATGAATTTTACTATTATTTTTTCTAGCTCTACAAAGTAATTTTATGTTAGATTGATTTGTATGGCACTAAATATGTAATTTAATTTAGGTAAAGTTGTCATTTTTATTATATTAGCTCAACCCAGCCATGGTGTTTTTCCAGTTAGTTAGATCTGACTTTATTTGTGTGAGAAGTGTTTTGTAATTCTGTTCATATAAGTCCTGAGTTTGTTTTAGCAGGTAGATTCCCAAATATTTTATGATGTCAACAGTAACTTTAAATGGGATTTCTCTTTCTATCTCTTGCTGTTGGATTTCACTAGAGATATACAGGAATGCCAAGGACTTATGTGGATTTATTTTATATGCTGCAACATTGCCAAATTTGTTTATTATCTCAAGTAGTTTTTTACTTGATTCTCTAGGATTTTCTAAGTATATCATCATATAATCTGCAAAGAGTGATAGCTTAGTCTCTTCTTTGCCTAATTTGATTCCTTAAATTTCTTTTTCTTCTCTTATTGCCACTGCTAACATTTCTAGTACCAAATTGAATAAGAGGGGTCATAGTGGACATCCTTGTTTCACCCCTGATCTTATTGGAAATGCTTCTAGTTTATCCCCATTACATATAATACTTGCTGATGGTTTTAAGTAGATGCTACTTATTATTTTAAGGAAGACTCAATTGATTCCTATACTTTCTAGTGTTTTTAATAGGAATGGGTGTTGTATTTTGTCAAAATCTTTTTCTGCATCCATTGAGGTAACTATATGGCTTCTGCTAGTTTTTTTGTTGATATGGTCAATTATAGTGATAGCTTTCCTGATATTGAACCACCCTTGCATTCCTAGAATGAATCCTACCTGATCCGAATGTATTATTCTTGTGATGAGGTGCTGTAGTCTTTTTGCTAATATTTTATTCAGAATTTTTTCATCTATATTCATGAGGGAAACTGGTCTGTAATTTTCTTTCTCTGTTTTGTCTCTTCCTGATTTAGGTATCAGTACCATATTTGTCATAAAAAGAATTTTGTAGGACTCCTTCTCCAATTTTCCCAAATAGTTTGTAAAATATCGGAGTCAAATATTCTTTAAATGTTTGGTAGAATTCACTAGTAAAGCCATCTGGTCCTGGAGATTTTTTTCTTAGGAAGTTTTTTGATGGCTTGTTCAATTTCTTTTTCTGAGATGGGGTTATTTAAGTAGTTTTCCTCTTCAGTTAGTCTGGGCAGCTTATATTTTCATAAATATTCATCCATTTCACTAAGATTGTCAACTTTATGTGCATACAACTGGGCATAATAATTCCTTATTATTGTTTTAATTTCCTCTTCTTGGAGGCAGATTGACCGTTTGCATTTTTTTTTTTAAGCAATTGGGGTTAAGTAACTTGCTCAAGGTTACATGGCTAGTCATTATTTATGTGTGGGTGTTCATTTTCTGAGGCCGGATTTGATCTCGGGTCATCCCAACTCCGAGGCCGGCGCTCTTACTCACTGCGCCAGCATTTTTGATACTCATAATTTGGTTTCTTTCTTATTTTTTTATTCTATTGACTAAAGGTCTATCAATTTTATTCTTTTTTTCATAACCAACCAGGTCTTAGTTTTATTTATTAATTCAATAGTTTTTTAATTTCAATTTTATTAATCTCTCCTTTGGTTTTCATTATTTCTAATTTAGTATTTAATTGGGAATTTTCAATTTGTCCTTTTTCTAGCTTTTTCAGTTGCATGCCCAATTTACTGACCACCATTGTCTCTATTTTATTTATGTATGCATTCAAGGATATAAAATTTTCCTTAAGAACTGCTTTTTGCTGTATTCCACAAGTTTTGATATGTTGTCTTATTATTGTCATTCTCTTCAATGAAGTTAACAATTTTTATTGCCTCATGATCTGAAAAGGATGCATTTAATATTTCTGCCTTTCTGCATTGAATTGTGAGGTTTTTATGCCCTAGTACATGGTCAATTTTTGTATATGTGCTATGTACTGTTGAGGAGAAGGTATATTCCTTTTTATCCCCATTCAATTTTCCCCTAGGTCTGCCATATATATGTTCTCTAAGATTCTATTTACCTTAACTTTTTTCTTGTTTATTTTGAGCTTAGATTTATCAAGCACAGAGAGGGGAAGATTGAAGTCCCCCATGAGCATAGCTTTGCTATTTCTTCCTCTAACATCCTTAACTTCTCTTTTAGGAATTTGGATGCTTTACCACTTAGTACATAGATGTTTAGTAATGATATTGCTTCATTTTTGATGGTGCCTTTTAGCAGGATATAATTTCCTCCCTTATCCCTTTTAATTAGATCTATTTTTGCTTTTGCTTTGTCTGAGATAAGAATTGCTACCCCTGCTTTTTTTTTTTTTTTTTTAGCTGAGGCATGATATATTTTACTCCAGCCTTTCACCTTTACCCTGTGTGTATCCCCGTTTCAGATGTGTTTCTTGTAAACAGCATATTGGAAGATTATGTTTTTTAATCCATTCTGCTATCCGCCTCCATTTTATGGGAGAGTTCATCCCATTCACATTCACAGTTATGATTACCATCTGTCTTTTTCCCTCCATCCTATTCCCTCCCTTATTTATGCTTTATTTTTCTCCCCTTCTCCCTTCCCCTCCTTAAGAGTTTTCATTTTGACCACCATCTCCCTCAGTATTCCCTTCTTATCAGCCCCCCCTCCCTTTTCCTCCCCTTCTTCTTCCCTCCCTTCTACCCCCTCCCCGTTTTGTAGCCCTTTTCCCCTCCTACTGCCTGTAGGGTATGATAGATTTTTATACTTAATGCAGTATTTCTTTCTTGAACCAAGATTGACAAGAACAGATCTCATACAATGCTCCTCTCCCTCCCCTCTTTCCCTTTATTATGAAAAGTTTTGTGTCTCTTCTCAAAAGAGTCCTACACTTAACTGGTTGTGTTATTCCCAACTTGTACCAGAACCAATGAGGGAAAAGCTCATATAATGCTCATCTCTCTCCCTTCCTTCCCTCTACTCTATTGTTTTTAAGCCTCTTTGTGTGGCATAATTTACCCTTTTCTGCTTCATTCTTTCCTATTCTTCCATTGCAGACCCTTTGCAGCACTTAATAAGTTTTTTTTTTATCATTTTGTGGTTTTTCCAATGAGATATTTCACATTGCCTTCTATTCTTTCATTTGTTTGCATCTGTTTAACAGCATCTTGATTTCTCATAAAGTCACTAGCATCCATTTGCTCCAATATAATTCTGAAGGAATGAATCTCCTCAGTGAGCTTTTGAGATTCTTTTTCCATCTGGCAAATTTGGCTTTTTAAGGCATTCTTCTCCTCATTGCCTTTTTGAGTCTCTTTTGCCATTTGAGTTAGTCTATTTTTAAGATGTTATTTTCCTCAGTCAGGCTATTGACTCTCATTTCATAATTTTCTTGCATTGTTCCCATTTCTCTTCCCAATTTTTCCTCTACTTCTCTTATTTGCTTCTTAAGGTCCTCTATGGCCTGTAATCAGCTCGTGTTTTTTTTTTTCTTCTTTGAAGCTTTTGGTGCAGGAGTTCTGACTTCACTGTCTTCCTCTTGTTCCATGCTTTGATCCTTTTTGTCCCCAAAATAGGAGTGTAAAATTGGACTGCTCTGATTATTTTGCTTCCTTTGACTGTTCATGTTGCCACTCAATCACTTAACCCTTGGGCTTTTTGCCACAGTAGGACTTTGCAACCAGACAGGGGATCTTTGTCCCAGACACTGGGGTTTTCTCAGCTGCCAAAGGTTTTAGTTGGGTGCCCTCTCTGAAGCCTCCACACACTCTGGCAAGCTGGTCACATATCTCAGGACCTCCACCTTAGACCACAATACAGATCCAAACAGGTTGAAGTAAGAGTGATTAGCCCTCAGACTGGTCACTTGGTCCCCCTACCCTCTGAGGGCCAGGAGCTAAAGCTGTCAAGTGGGGGCGGTTGCACAGCCGCAGCACCTTAGTGGCTTCTTGCCCCAGGGGCAAAGGCTGACCACACTCCCAACTACTAGATCCCAAAATTCACACTGCACTGACCTCTCACTTTGTCCTTAGCATCTATAGGTTGATAATTCTGGAAACCACCATAGCTGCTGCTGAAGTCCCTCTAGCCAGTGGTTGGTCAGATCCACCCTGGGGCTAAAACTTCTAGCTCCGGCAGGGCTGGGGTCAGCTCCCAGAGTGATGTGCTGGCTGCTTGCTGCTGGCCTGCTGGGCTGTCCTGAGTGGGAGCTTAGTTTCTTGGTGTCATTTTGTGGGTTCTGTCTTTTATCATCATTTTGTGTCTTCAATTTATACCTACAACCCATATTTGTCTATAAACAGTTTGCTGTTATTAAATAACAGTGTGTGTTTATGTGTGTGTGTGTGTATGGATTTTCCTTATTTACCTTTCTATGTCTTTCTTGTGTCTCATAATCGGAGGTTGAATTTTCCATTGAGTTCTGGCTTTTTCATCAGGAAGGTCTGGAAATCCATTATATCATTGAATGACCATCTCCTTGCCTGGAAGAATATGTCCAGTTTCACTGGATAGGTGATCCTGAGCTCTTTCACCTTGTGAAAAATCACATTCCAGTTCCTCCAATCTTTCAGTGTAAAAGCTGCGAGATCCGGT
Organism: Gymnobelideus leadbeateri; assembly: GCA_011680675.1. NCBI lineage: Eukaryota > Metazoa > Chordata > Mammalia > Diprotodontia > Petauridae > Gymnobelideus > Gymnobelideus leadbeateri. Next base: position 119,041 of record WOXC01003173.1, read on the forward strand.
GTGATCCGCATTGTTGTCCTGCAATATTTGAATTCTTTCTTTCTGGCTGCTTGTAGTATTTTTTCCTTTACCTGATAGTTCTGGAATTTGGCCACAACATTTGTGTACTTTTCAACTTGGGATCTCTTTCAAGAGGTGTCCGGTGGATTCTCTCGATTTCTACTTTATCTTCTGGTTCTAGTATCTCAGGGCAGTTTTCCTTGATGAGCTCTTGGAAGATGTTGTCCAGGCTCGTTTTTTCATCATGATTTTCTGGTAGGCCTATGATTCTCAAATTATCTCTCCTGGATCTGTTTTCCAGGTCGGTTATTTTTCCACTGAGATATTTTACCCCTTTTTCTAATTTTTCTTTCTTGATGTTTTGTTTGACTGATTCTTGGTTCCTCATAGAGTTATTCGCTTCAATTTGGTTGATTCTAGTTTTTAGTGAATTATTTTCCTTGGTTAGTTTTTGAAGCTCCTTTTCCATATCACACATTTTTTAAGGAGCTATTTTCTTCATTGTAATATTTTTCTAATTTTGCAATTTCGATTTTAAAAGAATTATTCATTTGATCTTCTACCTCTTTAATTTGGTTTTCAAAGTTCTTTTTGAGTTCATCTAAGAATGCTTTCTGTGCTTGAGATCAGTTCCCTGTTGAGGCTTCTGCTGTGGGTGTGGAGTCAACACTATCTCCCTCTGAATTTGGTTCCGCCCTCTCACAATAGTAGGACTGTAGAGTCATTGTCATTGCAGTATGCTTTTTATCCATTTTGAGGAAGAGTGCTAGCCATGCCCTTCCTCTAGGGTTCCAAGCCTTTATTGTTTAAAGTTTTGCTCTAGGGCAATAATTACTGTGTTTTCAGGGTCAGAGGGTGGGGCATTGGAGCAGTCAGGGTTCACTCTGCCATCCTGGTCCCTAGAAATTCAGATAGGGGCTTTTTAAACCCCCGGGCTGATAGTTCCAGGAGTAGCTGCTGCCACTGCCATGGTCCCTGCATTTGACTCTTACCTAGCTCCGTCCAGTCCCAGCCCTGCAGTGGTAGGCCTGGCAATGGCCCTTGTGGTTGGTGGATCAACTTGCCAACACGTTGATCAGGACCAAAATCTAAGCATAGATTATGGAAATGGAGATGAGCAGGGTTCATCTTCAGAGGATACTGAAGTAAAGAAACCCTCAAAGAGTAATATCAAATACACAACTGCCCATAAAGAATTCAGAGAAGATCTCAAAAAAGACTTTAAAAATCAAATGACAGAGATGGAGGAAAAACTAACAAACAAATAAGAATAATACAAGGAAAAACAATAAGATTATGAAAGAAACATCAACCAATTAGAAAAGGAGATCCAGAATCTTAAGGAAGAAAATGACACTTTGAAAGTTAGAATTGGGTAAAGTAAAACCAGTAAAATTATAAGAGATCAAAAAACAATTAAACAAAATATGAATAATGAAAAAATAGAAGAGAAAGTGAAACATAAGAAAAACAGCAGACTTGGAGAATAGATCAAGAAGAGAAAATATAAAAATAACTGGACTAACTGAAAGTTATGATCAAAAAAGACTCCTGAAATAATAATGCAAGAAATAAGTAAAGAAAATTGTCCTGAAGCAATTGTTCTAACAAGGGGGAAAAGTAGAAATAGAAAAAATGTATCAATTACCACTTAAAAGAGATCCTATGAGGAAAATTCATAGGAATATCATAGTCAAATTCTGAAACCCAAGGATAAAATATTAAAAACATCAAGATTAAAACAATTTAAATATGATGGTGCCACAATTAGAATCACACAAGACCTAGCGGCAGAGCCATTAAAGGACTGCAGGTCTTAGAACAATATATAGAAGAGCAAAAGAACTGGAGCTCCAGCCAAAGATATCATACCCTGCAAAGTTAAGTACTATCCTGAATGAAAAAAAAAATGGACATTTCATAAACTCTCAGACTTTCAAGACTTTGTTAAAAAAAATCCTGAACTTAATAGAAGATTAGATATACAAGAACCAAAAGAAATATAAGGTACATACCAAAGACTGGTTATAAGGGATTCATAAGGACAGACTGTTTACTTCTAATATATGTAAAATGTATGTCTAAGATTCTTATTAATAACTGGATAGCTCATAAGAAAGACTGAGGAAACCTGAGTATGATATATATCTTTAAAGTGAAATCATTTAGGAATAGCTAAAAAGAGTAATTATTTTATACAAATGAGGTGCAAGAGAAAGAATCTATACAGAGAAATTATATGGGGGAGGAGGACCGGTAGTTCTGGTAACCTACTTTCATCAGGAATGGGTTTAAAAGGGAATAATGCATATATATTTAGAATAGTGTAATAGTCTTCTAAATTGAGAATAAATGAAATGGTAGGGACATAGGAAGGAGGAGAGGACAAAGGAGGGATCTTTAGAAGGGAGAAGTGAGGAAATAGTTAAAAGAGGGATATACAAGGGTGTTTAGATTTATAGAAATGGGAAGAGAGAGAGAGGGATCCTTGAAGGGGGTTGACAAGTAATAGGAGGGCAAAGCAGTGGGCAGAGGTAAAGTAGAGGAGGAAGGAGGGATAGGAAACAAGAGATATGCAGAAACATAAAAACAAAGTTCAGGAGTAGAATATGTTTGGGAAAGTATATGTCTATATATAGATGTATATGTGTATGTATACATCTATAACTATAGAGAAATATATCTAAACTTTTTTGTAGCCTTTGGTTGTAGGGAAGGGAAAAAACAACAAAGTAAAAAAGTGCAAAGAAGAGGAAAAAAGAAAACTCACAAGGAAGCGAAGAAAAGATGGACAATTCTCAACATAATGTGTATTATTTATCATACAGGCTTTCTTGAAATGAAAATTGTTACATATTTTGAATCCTCTCATGTTCTGCTGTGCACGTGACAAACTTTTTTTTTTACTTTCTTACTTTGTATTCCCAGTATTTAAATTTATGATATGTTTTTGTTTCTTTATTCTGTATTTGTGTTCTGGTGTTTGAGTCTAAAATAAAATAAAATAAATAATTTGGATGCTATACCACTTGGTACATATACATTTAGCATTGATATTACTTCATTGTCTATGGTAATTTTTGGGAAGATGTAGTTTCCTTCCTTATATCTTTTAACTAGATCTATTTTTACCATTGCTTTGTCTGAGATGATGAGTCTATACTTGCTTTTTTTTTTTCAATCTTTAGCTAAAGCATAATAGATTCTCTTCTAGTCCCTTAACCTGTACTCTGTGCATGTCTCTCTGCTTCACATGTTTCTTGTAAATAACACATTGTAGGATTCTGGGTTTTTATTCACTCTGCTATTCACTATCATTTTATAGGAGAGTTCATTACATTCACATTTATGATTGCTAACTGTGTATTTCCCTCCATCATATTTTTCCTTCCATTTGTTCTCTCTCTCTCTGTCTCTGTCTCTGTCTCTCTCTCTCCTTTCACACTGTTCCTCCTCACTAGTGTTTTGCTTCTGACAACTACCTCCCCCAATCTGACCTCCCTTGTGTCAGTTACCCAACTCCAACATTACATATCCTCGTTTCTTCCTATGTCCCTATAGGATAAGACAGATTTTTATACCCATCAGATTGTGTATGGTATTCCCTCTTTGAGCCAATTCTAATAAGAATAATGTCTACTGCCCAGCCTTCCATTTCCCCCTTAACTGTAATAGATCTTTCAAACCTCTAGATGTGACATATTTTACCTTATTCCACCTCTTCCCTCCTTCTGCTCCCAGTAAGAATCCTCTTTCTAATCCCTTAATTTTATACTTCATTCCCTCAAATTCACCTAATACCTGTGCCCTCTATGAAAACTGCTTCTAACTGCACTATTAATGATACCATTCTTAAGAACTACAAGTATCATCTTAACATGTAAGGATGTAGACAGTTTAGTTTTATTGAAGCCCTTATGTTTTCTCTTTCCTTTTTATCTTTTTTATTCTTCTCTTTAATCTTGATATTGAAAATCAAAATTTTTGTTCAGCTCCAGTCTTCTCATGAAATCATGAAAAATTTCTATTTCATCAAATGACAATTTTTCCCCTTGAAGAATTATGTTCAATTTTACCTGGTATGTGATTCTTGGTTATACTCCTGGCTCCTTTGCCTTTCAGAATGTCATGTTCCATGTCTTCTGATTCTTTAATGTTATAGCTGCTAAATCCTGTGCAATCCTGATTATGACTCCCTGATATTTGAATTGTTTCTTTCTGGATGCTTGTAATATTTTTCCTTGGCCTGTGAGTTCTGGAATTTGAGTATAATGTTCCTTAGAGTTTTCATTTTGGAATATCTTTCTGGAGGTGATCAGTGGATTCTTTTGATGCATGTCTAGTTCACCCTCTGGTTCTAGGATATCAAGGCAGTTTTCTTTGATAATTTCTTAAAGTGTGATGTCCAGGTCATCTTTTGGCTACAGATTTCAGGTGGTCCAATGATTCTTAAATTATCTCTGCTTAGGGAGGCTAGGTGGCGCAGTGAATCGAAGACAGGAGGACCTGAGTTCAAATCTGACCTCAGACACTTAACACTTACTAGCAATGTGAAATTGGGCAAGTCACTTAACCCCAATTGCCCTGCCCTCCCACCTCCAAAAAAAAAAAAAAAAGAAAAGCTTAAATAAAATTTAAAGAAAAAATTCTCTCTCCTAGATCTATTTTCTAGGTCAGTAATTTTTTCCATTGAGATATTTTATATTTTCTTCTATTTTTTTCATTTTTTAAAATTTTGTTTGATTGATTCTTGATATCTCATAGGGACATTAGCTTCTACTTACACAATTCTAATTTTTAAGGAATTATTCCCTTCAGTTAGCATTTGTACCCTCTTTTCTATTTGTCCAATTCTGCTTTTTAAGTTTTCATTTTCCAAGCTGTTGCCTCTTTTATCATTGTCTTGCAACATCACTCTCACTTCTTTTCCCAATTTTTCTTCTATCTCCTTTATTCGATTTTCATTTATTTATTTATCTAGTTATCTATCTATCTATCTACCTATCTATTTACTTATTTATTTATTTTGGAGGGCAATTGGGGTTAAGTAACTTGCCCAAGGTAACACGGCTAGGTTTTTTTGGATCTGAACTCAGGTCCTTCTAACTCCAGGGCCGACACTCTACTCCCTGCGCCACCTAGCCGCCCCTCCTTTATTTGATTTTTAAACTCTTTTTGAGCTCTTCCATAAGTTCTTTCTGGGCTTGAGTCCAACTTCCATTTTTCTTTGGGACTTTGCCTATAGGTATTTTGACATATTGGCATTTCTACATATCACCAACAAAACCCAGTAGGAAAATATAGCAAAAGATATATTCCATTTAAAATTACTACCAAATGCTGTGAGGTGGTGCAGTGGATAATATCCTGGGCCTAGAATCAAGAAGACCTGAGTTCTAACCCAGCCTCAGAAGCCTAGTAGCCCTGTATAAGTCACTTACCCTTTTTTTGCTTCAGTTTGTTCCTGCGTAAAATGGTGATAATAACAGCCCCTATCTCCCAGTGTTGCTGTAAGGAACAACTGAGGTAATTGTATAGCGCTCAGCAGAATGTCTGGCATGTGGTAAATGCTATATAAGTGTTAGTTATTTAATAATAATAAAAAGAAGAATGGTTACTATTATTATTAGTAAAATTATTGCTTCCTTGGAGTTTACCTACCAACACCCACACATAGGAACTACATAAATATGACTACAAAAGTACTCTTCATGGAAATAAAGACATCAAAATAAATGGAGAAATATCAATTGCTCATGAGCAGGCTAAGTCAGTGTAATAAAAAATGGCAAAACTACCCAAATCACTTTATATATTGATTATAATACAAATCAAACTACCAAAAGATTACAATATTGAGCTTTAAAAAAAGTTCATCTGGAGTAACAAAAAGTCAAAAGTATCAAGAGAATTAATGATGCAAAGTGAGAAGGAAGAGGATCTAGTAGTCCTAGATCTCAAACTTCCACATGGCAGTAGTCATGAAAACTATTTGGAATAGGTTAAGGAATAGAGAGGTCTCCATACATATAAAGGGAATCGTTATTTCTTGCTTTCTTTCTTTTTTTTTTTGCTTTTTGGAGGGCAATTGGGGTTAAGTAACTTGCCCAAGGTCACATGGCTAGGTTTTTGTTTGTGTGTGCATTAAGTGTCTGAAGCCGGATCTGAACTCAGGTCCTTCTGACTCCAGGGCCGACACTCTACTCACTGCGCCACCTAGCCACCCCTATTTCTTGCTTTCTTAATGGGTGGGGAAGGAGAATTTGGAACTGCTAATATATATATATATATATATATATATATATATATATATATATATATATATATATATATATATATATATTTTTTTTTTTAACAGAGAGAAGGTACAAAATGTAAAGGAGTAAACCCAATGACCCAAACCTCCTAAGGTGAAAACTAATTATTTGACAAAAACTGCTGGGAAAACTGGAAAACAATCTGACAAAAACTAGGTATAAACCAGTTTCTTACGTCAGATTTCTAAATATTTAATTTCTAAATTATTGTATGACTTAGACATAATAATGCATCATAAACACATTAAAGGAACTAGGAAAAAAATAACTTTTAGATCTATGGATGAGGAAAGGGTATATGAACAAACAAGGGATAAAAAGGACCACATGGGATTATTTTATTTTACATAAAAGGAAATTTTTTTTTCCAAAAAACATACCAAGGCAATTAAAATCCCTAAAAATTACCTTTACCAGGCCCTATTATCTCCTCAAGCTGTAATATTTTATATATATTTCCTCATTTCAAGAAAGCAACTCTTAAAAACTTGTCTATACTTGGTGCCTCCATTTCCTTTCCTCTTACTAAATTTTCAGCCTGCTACAAAGTGAATCATGACTTCACCTCTTAACTGAAAGTGCTTTATCCAGTTACCAGTATAATAGGGGATGGGCCCATGAAACCCTAAAATCATACAAAGAGTGTCACTGACATAATTCTCTATGAAAGAAGCTAGGAAGCCTGATCTTGGATAGTCAAGATGATGTACGATGGAAGTGTTTTAGAGATGCTTTGGAGCAAGAATATATATGCTGTAATTAACTTGAATCAGCTAATCATGTTGTGGATAGTAGTTTCAGTGATTGGCTACAACTAAGAAACCATACTTTAAGCCTCCATATACATCGGTATTATGCAAAAGTACATTGACATACTTTGGAACTATACAATAGACCATAGTCTTGGCCTGTTTCTCTCTCTTGGTTTGACTACCTCTTCAAATGACTTCTTTCTGGTAGACAGTATCCAGTGAGAGACAACAGTATAAGGGGAAAAGTCTGGAGCCATCACTACATCTGAGACTACCACATGGTCCCCTAAAAAGGACTTCTTTCTTTGCCTGTCTTAGTTTTTCTACTTTTGTTTTAGGTGAATCTTTAGAGTTCAGAAATTGAGTCTATGAAGGGATTTTGTAATCAGCCTAACATTAAGACCTCAAGGAGTGACCTTCAGACCCAGCCAGCAGTAGCTAACACTCGAACTCATCCAAAAATGTCATATTTGGATGTGTGACCAATGCTGTTAGAAGTTGTGCTAAGTCTGAGTCAACTCTGTTCAGGGACAAAAGTGTTATAAGGAAGAATGTAATGTGCTCTCAAAGTGTTGGGGGAAATTTTAATACTTTCATTCTTATTATATTTTTATGTGAATATTCTTTTATTAAAGCTAACTGATGTTAAATGGCTAAACTGAACAGGAATGCTAGTCATTGGTGGCTGTTTATACAGCTTGAGCCAATAACAAGTGCCTGTACTATCTTAAGGGGGAGATGTATCCAGTTTTGCTCTGAGAGAATAAGCCCATACATGTAACATCAAGAATTTCTACCTTTTAAAAATCTATTTTTTTTAATTGACAAAAATCTATGTTCTCTTCTCTCACCTTTCCCCCACTAGGACAAACGAAAACACCTAAAACAAATATACATTGCATAGCAAAACAAATTCCTAAATTGAACATGTCAAAAAAAATATTCTCAATCTGCACCCTGAGTCTATCACTTCTGTCAAGAGGTGGGTAGTAGTATGATTTATCATGGGTCCTCTGGAATCATGGTTGGTTACTTCACTTCACAAGTTTTAAGATTGTCAAAGTTGTTTACCTTTATATGGTTGCTGCTACAGCACACCAAACAATATCAGTATGTACATGTCTTCCCTAAATTCCTCTAAAACAATCTCACTAATCACTTATTACAGATCAATAATATTCCTCTAATTAATATATCATAATGTGTTCCCCCATTACCCAATTGACAGCACTTCATTAATTTCTAGCTATTTGCTACCCCAAAAAAAGACCCTCGATAAATATTTTTGTAACTTGTTGAGATATGGGCCTACTGTAATATGTCTAGATCAAAGGGTATCCAAATTGCCTTTCAGAATGCCAGGAATAATTCACAATTCCACAAATAGTGCATCAGAATGTCAAGAAATTAGAAGTGCCAATAATTTATGTAGACTTACTAATTGTTTTAATTAATTTTTGGTTTTGTGCTTTTCTGAGCAAATCATCATACATATAATAAGGGATAATTTTGTTTCCCCTTTATCTATGCTTATTCACTCAGTTTTTTATTATCTTAATGCTACATTTTATATGCTATGTCAAATAGTAAGGGTGACAATGAGATCTTTGCTTTACCCTGGATCTTATGGAAAGGCCTTAAGTTCACTCTCATTATATATAATGCTGACTCTTGATTTTAGATAGATACTACTTATCATATTGAGGAATGGTTTATTTATTCATTTTGTTGGTGTTTAATCTTGTTAAAAGCTTTTTCTGCATCTATTAATTATATGATTTGAGTTGTTATTAGTATGTACTATTATTTTGTTAGTTTTCCCAACATTAAACCAATTCTGCATTCCCAGTATAAAATCCAACCTAGCTATAGTGTATAATATTTATGATTTTTTGCTGCATTCTCCTTGCTAAGACTTTATATGAAATGTCTGCATCAGTTTTCATTCAAGATGTTAATTTGTAGTTTTCTCTTTAACCATCCCTGATTTAAGTAGATAATATTTATATGATAGAAAAAATTTGGTAGGCCCCTCTTTTTTGTCATTTTTTTCCCCAAAAACCTTGTTTAACACTAAGAATAATTGTCCCTGGACTATTTCATAACATTTGTTTGTATATATATTTGACCCCAGGATTTTTAATTTGAGAGCTAATTTGTGACTTAATCAATTTGATTTTTTTGAGATTTTTTTAAAAAATTAACTATTTTTGGGTTATGTTAACCTGTACATTTTATATTTTTCAGAAATATCCATTTTATTTAGCTTACTGGCTTTATTTCCATATAATTGAGCAAAGTAGTTTCTAGCAAAACTCTTTATTCTTTATTTGTTGTAAATTTTCATTTTTCATACTGGAAATTTGTTTTTTCTCTTGTTCACAGCAGTGATAATAGCATCCAAAATCTGGGGGATGTAACCAAAGAAGTATTTGGGGAAAATTTTATATCACTAAAAACTTTCACCAACAAAAGAGAGTAAAGAACAGCTCACTGAATTGGATATGCAATTAAAAACATAGAAAACTAACAAATCAGAAAGCTCAATTAAGTACCAAATCTGAAAACAAATGATGAATTAGTAGAAGTAGAGATTATATTTTAAAAGCAATAAAGTTGCTAAATCAATAGCTAATTTGATGTGAGCAAGAGAAAAAACAAATTACCAATATCAAAAATGAAAATTTAAAACAAAGAATATTTTAATACCATTATATATTTTATATTATTTGTTCTTTAAACCAACAATTCTTTGTGACTTTAGTCTCCCTTTATTAAGTATGATATTTCCTGTAGTTCACAAATGACATATTTAATTTTTCTTAATTTTTTCCTGAGATTTTTATGCCCTAATACATAACCATTTTTATAAAGATTCTGTGCATAGCCGAAAAATATGTACAGTCATTCCTTACCATTCACATGTTTCACATTCACAGTTAAGATTGTAGTTGACTATCAATAATTAAATGGGAATTGTTGGAAATTTGTGGTGTACTATGGAAAATTGCAGACAATGCACATATGTAAAAAAACCTAAAAAATATAGTAAGGCATAAATACATAATTTTATTAAAATTCATTTATTAAATCATTAATGTATTTTATGATTCATTACCAAAAGTTTATATGTGTAAATTTATTATAAATAGTTAAATTTTCTTAAAAGTTTCAGTGTGTTAAGGAACTACCAGCTATGCACTGTCTTTGGAAACCTCTCCTCTGCCTCTCTACCACCCAGACTCAGTTACCTGATATTTTCTGGCAGTAATAGTTTGAGAAGGAAATTCATGAAGCAGTTGCTATAACTACAACAGAAGCAACAAAGACTCTGCATAGTGTGCAAGATAGTAATCTCTCTTGCATAAAAATTGCAACGTTTTTATGAGTGCATTGTATTGTTTTATTTTTTGTGTGTTAAGTAAATAAAACTAGAATTATTAAAAATAAAGGTTAGGGGTAGGTCCTAGATTTATTTGTGATTTTTCACATTTGAGGTAATCCTGTGTCCCTAATTCCAAGTAATATTGAGGTGATAACTCTATAGTCCTTTCTATTTCCATTTAGTAATCACCAGAGCTTAGTATTAATATTATTAAGTATTAATATTATTAACTCATTCTTAATGATACCTTTTTAAATTATTTACTAGTTCTCATCATATTATCATCATTTCTTTTAAACAAGTCTATTTTTTTTTGCCTTGTCTGAAATCATAATTTCTACCTTCATCTTTTTTACTTCAGCTGAAGCTTAATAGATATTGCTCTAGTACCTAATTTTCACCCAGTGTAAATATTTATGTTTCAAGTCTATTATTTATAAATAAGATACTGCTGAATTTGGCTTTCCAATCCTTCCATCTTCCATTTTATGGATGAGTTCATTCCATTCACATTCACTCTTATGATAATTAGTTATATTATTTCCATCTGATTCTCTTATATTTTTCCTTTTCTTTTCTTCCTATTCCTTCTTTACAAAGAAACAGTGGGTAACATGTACCAATGCTCTGCACTTGATGCAACTGCTATTTCCCTGTGACCTTTTCTCCTTCACTTGCCCAGAGCCCAATCACAGATTCTTAGCCTTGCTTGCTTTCTTTGCTTTCATACCCCTATTAGTGATCCATTGATGCTAAATTTGTTTTGCTTATGACTACTTTTCCTTGAATCTACCCTACCTCTTATTCTTTCCTGTTTCCTGATTTAGGAAGATGTATTTCTATACCTGACTCTGTACATATTCTTTCCTCAAATAAAACATTTCAAATAAAAATGGGGTTCAATTATCACTCATACCTCCCACTTCCTTTTTTGTATAAACTTCTTCTTGAACTACATCATTATGTGAGATAATTTAACCTGCCCTTCCCCCCGCTTCTACATTCCTTTTCCATTCTCTTTCCTTTCTTCTTTTAAGATCATTAAAACATAACTAAACATTTCCTAACCCTCTGTCTTATTTTAGTCCCTCTATGACTCCTGAAAACATTAGGGTTCTGAGCAGACACCTATTATTTCTTTACCCTTTGGAATGTTTTAGTCTCTTATGATTGCTTCCTCATTCTTTTGATTCCCATTCCCAAATTTTCTAATAAACTCCATTCTTTTCATCAAGGAATGCCTTAAGGTCCCCTATTTTATAAAAGTTTATTTTTTTCTCTCAGTTTTAATGGATTATTCTTGGTTATTTTGCCTTTTACAATACTGCAATTAATTTATCTTCATTTTTTTCCCTGAGGTTTTTATTCTAATCTAGCTCCACTGAAAATGTAGCTACAAACTCTTGTGTGTCAGTGACTCTTTAATACCTGAATTCTTTCATGCAGAATTGTTTATTTACTCTGAAAGCTCTGGAATTGTAGCTATAACAGTGTGTTTTCCTTTTTGGAGTCTGTTTCAAAAGGTGATCATCTGAGTTTGTTTCTACTCTGGCCTCTGCTTCAAAGACATTTGAATAGTTTTTCTCATGATTTTTTGAAATGTTATGGATTTTAAGGCATGGATTTCAGTAAGTTTAATAGTTCTTAAATTTTCTCTCCTTGATGTGTTTTCAAGGTCTATTGTTTTTGATATAAGATACTACGCATTTTCTTCTATTTTTCAATATTTTTATTTTATCTTAATACATCTTGTCTCATGGGGTCATTAAATCCTATTTGATTCATTCTAACTTTCAAGGAGTCTGCTCTCTCACGAAGATTTTGTAATTCTTGTTCTAAGATGTTAAATCTCTTGGCAAGTTCCTCAATAACACTCATCTCTTTTCTAATTCTTTCCTCTAGCACACTTATTTTATTTATGGAATAACTTTAAACTTTATTTATTTATTTATTTTTGCTTTTTGGAGGGCAATTGGGGTTAAGTGACTTGCCCATTGTCACATGGTTGGTAAGTGTGTCAAGTGTCTGAGGTCAGGCTTGAACTCAGGTCCTTCTGACTCCAAGGCTGGTGCTCTATTCACTGCTCCACCTAGCCACCCCCAAACTTTAAACTTTAAAAGAAAGCTTTTTACTTCGTTTCTTCCAGGAATTCTAGTTGAACTTATGTAAAGCTGTGGTTTTTTTTGAAGGGTTTGCTTATAGCCATTTTGGGATCATTCACTTCTTATGGGTTTGTCTCTTTAGCATACCTGTCACCATAAGATATTTTTTTTAAAAAGAATCTAATTTTGTTTTGTCCTTTTTCAAGTCTTACTTCCTAAATTCCGACAATTGCATGTGTTCAACTAGTTGCAGCTTGAATATAATGAAGTTGATCCCAGTTTCTGTCACATAGCTGGCAGGTTTTACAAATTGAATAAAGAATTACATACAGAATTCTCCACTGTCTGAGCTCCTTGCCTTCATTACTCAGCTGAAGATGTCATACTGTTATGGTGGTGGAATCTCAGACCCAGGTCCATGGTCAGAGCCACACACTTCTGTTATCTTCTGTTTCTGCTCCTGATTATTCAGTATGGGACCTCACGTCTGCAATAGCTCCTTGTCCCTGGTCCACCAGTGCTAGGAAGAAGATCCTTCCTCAAGTTTCATAGGATCTGAGGCCAGGTATGAAGTAAAACAGGCAGAGCTTCTAAATGACTTCTGATTCTGTTCTTTATACAACAAGTCCTACCTTGCTATACCTGGGACTTAGCTATTGTCTCAGTACAAAATAGAAGGCCCCTGTTCAGTCTAAAAGGCAGAAGACTTTACATGGTACTCTTCTAGTTGGACTCCATCTCCAATGTGCACAAACCTCTTTCGTCCTCTGCATACCTGGGTGGGAAAATGACTTACTGATTTTTCCTTGGTTTTGCTCATCACAGCCTAGTCTGCTATTCTTCTTAAGCCTTTGCTGGAATAGTTTTGGGGAGAGGTGTATTATACTGGTTCCTTCTCAATACCATTCAGTATAGTCTCACCAATAATATATTTCTACCACCACTCCTTTTTTTTTTCTTTTTGAACGGGGGAAGGCAGGGCAATCGGGCTTAAGTGTCTTGCCCAAGATCACATTGGCTAGTAAGTGTTAAGTATCTGAGTCCAGATTTGAACGCAGGTCCTCCTGACTCCAGGGCCAGTGTTCTATTCACTGTACCACCCAGCCACCCCATACCATTCTTTTTTATTTTAAAAGCATAGAGACTTTTTTCAGTTTCAAATTCTCTGTCTCTCCCTACTTCCTTCCCCACTCAATAAGAAGGCCAGAAAAAATTACAAATATAAATATATATAAAGTCTTGCAAAACAAAATCTAGCCATGGGACCTTGGGCAAGTCACTTAACCCCAGTTGCCCTGCCTTCCCCCCTCCAAAAAAAAAAAGCAAAAAAAATAAACCCCCCAAAAATTTCCACATTAGGCATGTTAAAAAAAAAAGAAAAAATTATGCTTCAGTCAGTACTCTGAGTTTCTAAGTTCGCTATCTGGAGGTTGACAGTATGTTTCATTATGGGTTCTTTAGAATTATTAAGTCATTGTGTTAGCCAGAGTTATTAAGTCTTATCATTATAATATTGCTATTATTGTGTAGACTGTTCTTCCAGTTCTGTTCACATCACTTTGCATCAATTCATACAAGTCTTTACAGGTTTTCTCTGAAACCATCCACTTCACCATTTCTTACAACATTACAGTATTCAATTGCATTAATATACTGTACTATAATTTACTCAATCATTTCCCAATTAAACAGGTTTCATATTACTTGCAAATTATGATTAGTATTGTTGTCTTACACTCAAGTTCCTTCTGAAGGCAGTTTTTCTGCTCTATGTCTTTAAAGGTTAAATCCTTGACTTATTCCTATCAAGCAATAAGTGCAAGAGAGAATCAAACACCACTTATCATTTTTCAAATCCTACAATCACTTATTGTTCCCGTAACATTCTGAGCCAGGTGTCCATGGCCCATGATATTAGAGGAAAAAAGATGAGATTAGGTTCATGAGAGAAAAGAGAGAAAGTCATTGATTCTTTCTTAACTTTTTAGATGCCAGCTTAAAACTCTTACAAGGTCAACCTTAGGACAATGGCAACTAATGGTAGAAAAGTAATGACTACTACCTCCACTGCTTTATCAATATTTTACTTCTGTATGTATTTGTATATACATATAAATATATGACCTGTTAAGCAGCATGTTCACATAAAATGATACCAGAGTCCCCAGAGCTTTCTCACTGAGCCTGGAAGACAGAGAGTATCACTTATGAAACTGAATCATCACTTCGGAGAATTATTTTCTTCTTTCCAATAAGGGACTCAAAATTCTTCAATAAAAGTGAACTTTTAGTCAACACTCACAAACAGCAACTTTACTACTAGCTTGAAGGCACAAATTAAGAATTCAGGAGCTGATGTATACATTTATTGAATTGTCAGAGATTTTAAAAGCTTTTTTTTTTAACTTACGCAACTCTTAGGGTCTCAAGTCTCCAAAGGGAACGAGCATGAATAGATACAGCACCACCTTCATAATGAACTGTTCTGTTAAGAAAAATAAGAGACATACATTGAGTTAAGGGTTTTTGGTCTTTGGAATGTGAATACTGTTCAGGCTTAGAAATAAAAGGCAAACATCTCAAGCTACAGCAATTCTAGAAAGCAATCTTATAGGGATCTTAACAGTGGGAAATCACTAATGACCATTCACTAACCCTTCAAGCACTGAATATGGACTAAGCAAATAAAAAAAAGATTAAAGTCATAGGTTTTCTGGCTGGTTTGGCTTTTTGAAGTACCAAATATATATATGGAGAACTAAAAAAATAACAAATATGGCCAAAATAAGCAACAAAAATGATGACACTAGAATAATTTGGATAAGCATTCAGCATAAATATTTCAATTATTTTGTTGCTTTCATTCCCCCTACCACTACCACCAAACTGTCCCTCTTAAAAGGCTGGATTCTACTGGGATTAACAAAAAAATGGTATCTCATTTTTATTTATACCTTTTTTATATGACATTCAATTCTGAAAACATCTTGCCCCTCTTCTACCCAGGGAATCAATTATCCCTTGTAACAAAGAAAGAGAAAAGGGAAAGTTCAACAAAGCTAAGTAATATATCAACCATGCATGGCAGCATATACCTATAGTGTCTTGCATAAGGGAAAGAGAGGCAATTTTTCAGCTCCTCTCCAGGACTGATCCTGGTCATTTTAATAGTTGTATATACCTACCTATATTATTTTTGGAGTATCACTTAAAAATATGTTCCCAAAAAGTTGGCTGCATATTTAAACATTTCAATTCTGTTTTGCATTATGAGAAAATATGAGAAATTCTCAGAATATAGTAACTCAGGAGAGTTATTGGTATTGGATCAAAATGACAGGGAAAAAAAGTGAGCAAAAGAATCTCCATAAAATACTGCTCTTTTCATCCCTTTATTCCCCCAGGGGAAAAAAAGCACACAGCCAAGTAAATTCCTTTATCACATACTCACATGCATATACATACATATACATACACACACACAAAAGTAATAATATTTTAAGTTCATTAAGGACTGGATTAAATTTAATTGTTTTAATTTAATTTAATTGTTTTTCTTTTAAGAGTTTATATTTCTTCCCCTTCATAAAAATTCAATACAAGTTTCTGAAATCTTTACTGTAATTCTTTTTTGATCTATGTCAGTTGTTAAATTAACATCAATATTGAGAAGATAATGCAACTAAATGTGAGAAGGTAGTAGAATTTATTTTCTATTATCTCACAAGGATCATATCATAAAACTAACTCTCCCCAATAATTCTTCAGGGAATAAATCAATACCCTTTCAATCTTTTTTAGATATGTATAAAAATTATATGCAGCTTCCTTTTCAGAAAGGACAATAATTTGACTCTATAGTCATAAAATCACAAAATAATAGAAAAGGCTTTGTTCTACAACCTGGGTGGCAAAGAAAAAGCAGCAACTCATCTTTGCTCACACACACACACACACACACACACACACAGACACACACACACACAGACACACACACACATCCTCCAAACACTTTTAAATAATGCCATAAAAACAATTCCTTGAGCAGTAGAACCCACAAAAGGATGGAGTGAAGTAATTTCCTGGCGCAAAACAACTTAAAAGGTCAGCAGGAAAGGTCTTACTTAAAAGGTCACTTGCACTGGAATGATAGTGAAACACAGTCCAGTGGAGGCTGCACAAACACAGACCCAGTCACAGAAAACCAGGGGCAGGCCTTGGGAGCCATTGATTCAGCAGTGACGGCTGCTGCTTCCAGAGCTCTCAGCCCAGAGACAATGAGGGGGTCAAAGAACTGGTCAGAAGGACATTACAGGAATCTCCTTGCTAGCACCCAGTCCCAGTCCTAAGTGGCAGTCCCAGAGGCAGAAGAAGCACTACCACAACAGGGCCTGTAACCACAGGGGACCAGGGACCTTCATCAGAGTTCCAGGGCAGAAAGAGTACTTGTGGTTACTCACAGACCAGATCCACAATACAGGAGAATAGAAAACATCTCTCTCCTTATATCAAACCACCCTGGATGAACTGAAAACATCCCTAGAAGTATCTCTGAAAACAGCTGCACAAAACCCCTGAAGCTAGGGACAGTGCGCCCTCCCCCCCAAAAGCAGAGCCCCACCTTAGAAAAAAGTTAAAAGTTAAATAAAGTTTCAACATCTGGCTTAGCCTAAACATCACTTCTTTACTTAAGTATCATTTTTAGAGGTTCACGTGTGTTCACTCATAAGTACAAAACAAGATGAAGTTGCTAAAATCTGTGATTCATATTTAAGTTTAAAACATCACCAGTAGAAGTAAAGTAAAGGAATGAGGAGGGACAGAGTAAACAGTGTGAGAAGGGCAGTGAGGAAAAATAGGAAGGAAGAAAGTGCATTAGCTTAGAATGTGAATGCAAGGAATTCACCCAAAAAACAGTGGATTAAAAATTTGAATTCAACAATATATTGCTTTCAGGAAACATTTTTTTAAAATGAGAAACAAAAATAAAATAAAGGGCAGGAGTAGAATTTAGTATGAAAAAAAGGAGGGACAGTAATCATGATCTCAAACAAAGTTAAAGTTAAAATAGATTTAATCAAAAGTGAAAAACAAAGAAATTACACTGTGTCCGCACTATTGTTCAATATTGTTTTAGACCACTTAAAACACCTATACAATATAAAATACCTGAGCTTTTATCTGCCAAAACAGACACAGGAACTATATGAACATAAACATAAAATATTTTTATACAAATAAACTTAAATCTAAATAACTGAAGTAATATTTATTTTTCATGTGTAGGTAAAGAATATAATTTTAAATGATAATTTTATATAACTAATCCATTTATTCAATGTCATCCAAATTAAATTACAAAAATTATTTTACTGAGTTAGAAAAAATAGTAAAAGTTAATTTGGAAGAACAAAAGGTCAAGAACTTCAAACAAACCACAGAATAAAGATTTTCCATTCTGTTGTTTAAGAAGCAGTACTCATCCCACAGTTATTGCAAGGATCAAATTAAATGATGGATGTCTGTATGTAATATATAGGTAAAGGACTTCAAAATCTACATAAATTTAAGACCTATGCAAAAGTCGCACATATCTCTGTGTACTATCTCTGTCATTTGCATATTAACTAGTGTAGATCATCTGGAAGAAAAAGTTTTGGTATTAAAACATCAAGCAATATTCATATTAGTTCATGTACCAAACTGACTCCTTACATTTTTTTTTCAGTTTGGAATACTATTTCCCTACATGGCCACTTTACCTAACTTAAAAAAAAAAATACTTCAGAAGCAACATGCAAGTTGTCTTGGCTTTCATCAATCAGGTCTAGGCAATTCACAGAACTAAGAATGAAGGATAGCTACTACCAGTGATAGCATAAAAATCTCTAACCCATATCTTTGGCAGTTTTATTCCAGGAAGAGTAGAGTAAATGAAAGTCATAGTCTTGTGTCTTTCCATAAAAAAAAAAAAAAATTCAGAAATAACACTTCCTAAATGCCTAGTTTCTATATCTCTCAGTCTAGAATATCATATCTGCATTTTGATTTCCTTGGACTGTTTCTGTGATGGAAACAAAATGCTTAAGAGCTCTGTACTCTTCACAATAAACTTCAACTTGATTAAGTGTAGTCTAAACAATAAAGCTGTCTTTCACCTGGTTTACAAAAGCAATCAAGTGTTCTAGATATTCTATATATTCTCTGCCCCACAAATAACTTCTCAGAATCTACAAGGCATGACTAAATCAGTTGTTGAGTCATTTTTCAGTCATATTCAAATCTTCATGACTGCATTTGGGGTTTTCATGGCAAAGATATTAGCAGGGCTTCCATTTCCTTCCCCAGTTCGTTTTACAGATAAGGAAACTGAGGCAAAGAGACTTAAGTAACTTACACAAGGTAACACAGGTAGTGTCTGAGGGAAGATTTGAAATCATGAAGAGGAATATTCTTGACTCCAGGCCTAGCTCACTATTCACCCAGCTGCCCCCAAAACAGTATTGTGTTGTAAGAAATGATGAGTGGGGGTGGGGGAGGGTAGCTAGGTAGTGCAGTGAATAGAGCACTGGCCCTGGAGTCAGGAGGTCCTAGGTTCAAGTCCAGCCTCAGACACTTAACAGAAAAACTAGCTGTGTGACCTTGGGCAAGTCACTTAACCCCAACTGCCCTCAGAAAGAAAGAAAGAAAGAAAGAAAGAAAGAAAGAAAGAAAGAAAGAAAGAAAGAAAGAAAGAAAGAAAGAAACGATGAGTAGGATGCTTTCAGAAAAGCCTGGACTTACATGAGCTGATGCAAAGTGAATTTTATTGTGTACAAAGTAACAGCAATACTATAAAATGATCAGTTATGAATGATTCAACTATTCTCATCAACACAAGGATCCAAGACAACTCTCAAGGATGAGAGTTGATTGATGAAAATGTTGAATGATGATGAAAAACGTTATCCATCCCCAGTCCAGAAAAAGTAGTGATGGCTAATGAATACAGGTTGAAGCATACTTTTTTTTACTTTATTTTTCTTGAAGCGCTTTTTTTGGTTTTCTTTCATAATATGACTAACATGGAAATGTTTTACATGACTTCACATGTATAACCTATATTGCATTGCTTGCCTTCTCAGTGTGGGGGGGTGGGAGGTTAGAGAGGAAAGGAGAAAATTTGGAACTCAAAGTTTTATAAATGAATGATAAAAAATGTTTTTACATGTAACCAGGGGAAAACAAAAATACTAAGTGAACCTTTAAAATAACTGTAAAATAAAATTTCAGTAACAAATTACTTATAAAAGTTTAAAAATATTTGTCAGCACTTTTTTTCTGTTTCTGTAGAGTCTTTAGCCAATAGGGCACCTTATACATTATGACACCCTCCCTCACACCCTCCTTTCAATAACTTTCAGAGGCTCCCTGTTAATTCCAGGATCAAATATAAAGTCCTCTATTTTTAATTTACAGTTTTTCATAACCTGGCCCCTTGCCTACCTTTCCAGTCAATTTACATTGTACTTGCCCACCCTACCTGCCTCTACTCTGTAGTCCAGTTACACTGGTCTGCCTGTTGTTTCCCCCATAAAACACCCTATCCTCCACCTGTGATTGCACTATTTCCCATGTTTGGAAAACTCTCCCTCTTTAATTCCATCTCTTAGTTTCCCTGGCTTACTTCAAAATGAGCTCAAATTCTACCTTTTGCAGGAAGTCTTTCCTGCCCCTCTATCACCATTCCACCCCTAGTGACTAGTCCCTTGTCCTCTGAGAGTACATCTATTCTGTATATCTTTTATGTATATAATTGTTTACATAATTTTTCTCTCATTAGAATGTAAGTTACTTGAGTGCAGGGGCAATTTTTGCTTTATTTTTTCACATCATCCAGCTATTCATATGGGAGATGAGTGGTAGTAATTCCTATATCATTTTTGTCACTTTTTACACATGGACTTACATACAATATTATGAACCTATCACAAGTTCAATAAACATAAATTTGTCAGAAGGGAAAGAAAGAAGACTATAGTAAAATGTATGAAAATCTCTGCTTTTGTTTCTTGCTAAAAATGGAATATAATGCTATATATCCAACTCAAATAAGCTTTAGATTTTATTTCCTTAAAAGATTAAGTGTTAACTGTGAAAGGCTTAGCTATTCTGATCAATATAATGATCCATGGCAATTCAAAAAGACAGGTGATGAAAAATGTTTTGTATCCCAAGAAAGAAAATTGATGAATCCTGATTACAAATTGAAGCATATTTCTTTTCTTGCTTATTTTTTTTGTTGCTTTTTTTGACAATATGACTAAGATGGAAATATGCTTTGCATGATTTCACATGTATTATACACATAATATTGCTTGCATCCTCAGTGGATGGGGGAGAGGTTACAGGTAGGGGTAGAATCCGGGACTCAATTTAAACATTAATGTTAAAAAGAAAGATTTTAACATGTAATAAACATTACAGTATATAAAAATATTCTAACTTTTATTTGGCTATCTCATTTTAGCAAGCAAAATTTCTATGGAAATTATTCTCCAAGTTGTTTTTCTGCACATTAAAGAAAATTTTTAAATCACGAATTTGCTTAAATTAATTATATTTTGCATATGGAGTCTGCAGTTTTATCTTTGAGTGCCTTTTCATCCTATATCCCTATCCTGAACAAACTATCACCACATTCTGATAAACAAAAGGTCCTATTTCATAAAAGCCAATTACACTACAAATGTGGATATTATAATTATTATGAAAAATATTTTATTTTCACTACTTTAAAGAATTAGAAATGGTATAAAGCACAAGTTCATTGTATCTGGAACTTGAAAGAATCTTAGTAATTATCTGGTCCACTCTTTTTACAACGAAAAAGACATCACCAGAGACTTGAAATAATTTGTTCAAGATTACAAAGTTAAATAATAGTCAGCTGGGATCTTAACTCACTATCCTCTGACTATAAATCCAGTATTCTTTTCATTATACCATACTGCCTTTCTCATTAAATAATTTTTCCAGGGGTGGCTAGGTGGCGCAATAAATAGAGCACCAGCCCTGGGGTCAGGAGGATCTGAGTTCAAATCCAACCTCAAACATTTAAGACAAAAAACTAGCCATGTGACCTTGGGCAAGTCACTTAACCCCAACTGCCCTACCTTCCCCCCTCCAAAAATAAATAAATAAAATTTCCAGTCTAAAGAACATCCTTTGAATGAGGCTATCTCAATTTTCAAAAAGAAAGAAAAAAAGAAGCTATTATTTTCAACTATAATACTAATTAATTGACTCTAATTTCTGGAAATTTTCTAAAATGTATCATTATAAAGACTTAGTAAAGAGTAAGTCATGCATATTTGACCTCATTAAATATTAATGGTATGAAAAGGGGAAGAAACTAGTCTGGAATTACCTGATCTTGTTGAAGCCATGCTAGCTGTTAGTGATCTCCATTTCCCTTTTCTTATATATTGTTTAACTTGAGAACAATGAGCAATGTCACATAGTGGCTAAAAAGGTTTGCATGTCATCAGGCTGCACTAGATAGACAGAAATATTATCTAAAATGAGGGAGGTCTCAATCCTGTGGTTGTCCGCCTCTCGAGTTTTGCATGCAATTCCAGATTCCATATACTATTCCAAGATGTAGCACGTAAAAAGCAGGATGTTTATGATGGAGAAATGACTGGGAGACCATACTATATGAAAGCAGATCAAAGGAACCAAGGGTATTTCATGTAGGGAAGAGAAGACCAGGAAAGTGGTATGTCTTTAAATATTAAAAGGGCTAATAGTTGGGAGAACAATTAGATATATTCTACATAGCCTCCAGGGCATAACTAGAAACCATGAGAAGAAATGTAGACTTTGGATTAAGGTAAGGAGAAAAAAAACTCTTAAAATTGACTTGTCCAAAACTGGAACAACTGCCTTGAAAAATAGTGATTTCTCCATGACTTGAGTTTTCCAAGTAGAGGTTGGACAATTTCTTCCTGGGAATGTTATAAAAGGGATACCTGTTCAAGTGTATTCTGAGTTAGATGACCTATGAGGTTCTTTGATTTTCTTGCTTTGATCAGACTAAATATATATGTATGACTATGAAGTTAATAAAAGTAAAATAAAGCAGATGCTTCTTTTAGTAATAACCAATGCGGGAAAAGAGATTACTGTACAACAGTTAATGTCTTATACAAAGGTACTTTCTCCTTCTGTAATACAGATAAGAATACAGTTAAGCAAAAAAAATTACTAATGTTCAGTCACCTGACTTATTTCTAAAATATCTTCTGTTCATCATTATTATAATTATTGTTTTTGTTATTATTTCTAAGACACATTAAAATTCAGAGGGCCTCTAAGGCCACTCTTTAAAACATTTTAAAACACCCATTAAAAACCAACCAGAAGCCAAGTTTATATATGTTGTTCTCATTTGGATAAAGAGTACATAATAAGCAATAAATATATATATATATATATATATATTACCTTTTTGCAGTTGATATTTTGAAGGAATCGTTTAAAATAAGTAAAAGAATTTTACTGTACATATTTTAGGAATAGTTATAGTAGAAGACACTACTGATTCACCCTAATGAAGAAGCTGAATGCAGATTAGCAGATTTGACAAAGTAATGAATAAACAAAGCATGCAATTGCCCTTCAAATGCAAAGATGACTCTCCACATTGAGAGCATTTTCAACCTAATGAAAAGAAACTGATAAAATTAATGGTTGCTCTTTAAGTCTTTTATAATCCTGGCATAAAGCAGATCTTGACTGATTGTTCCTAGAATTTTTAAGCATATGTAGAGCCTATTGAACAAGAAGCTATGTTAGATAACCCAGAATTATTTACAAACAGATTGTATATTTCATCCTCAAAAGGGACCATGGAGGGGCAGGGCCAAGATATTGGAGAAAGAGCAGGGATTCCTTTAAGTTTTCCCCCAAACCCCTCCAAACACCTTTAAATAATGTCATAAAACAAATTCTAGAGCAGCAGAATTCACAAAAGGACAGGGTGAAAAAAATTTCCAGCTCATGACACTGTAGAGAGTCAAGAGGAAAGGGCTGTCACATTAGGATAAAAATGGTGCACAGTCCAATGCAGAATGGACCAGACCCTAGCAAACAAGGAACAGTCACTTCAGAGTGACTGAATCAGCAGCCACAGCAATCACTTTCAGAACTCTTAGACCACCAAAGGTAAGGGGGTTGAAAAACTACTCAGACGGTGATTACAAGAATCTCTTGGCTGGCACTGAGGCAGGACTCTGTTGCATTGGCCATACTCAGATCCAAGTCACAGCCCTGGCTGGCAATCCCAAGGCCAGAAGGACCTCTAGCACACCAGAGCATGAAGTCACAGGAAAGCAAGGGACCCTCTTCATAGTTCCAGGGCAGAAAAAAATGCTTGTGGTGACTAACAAACCAGAATATAGGCCAAGAGATTAGTAAACACACCTTTTGTTAGATCATACCTCCTTGGAAGAAACTGTGGAAAGTATTTCTGAAAACTGCTGCACAAAACCCTTGAAGTTAGGAACAGTGTGCCCTCCACCCCAAAAGCAGAGCCCTGCCTTAGCAAAGTTAAAAGTAAATAAGTAGGCTGGGAAATGAACAAACAACAGAAAAAAGTTCTTACCACAGAAAGTCACTATGGTGACAAGGAAGATTAAAACACACATTCAGAAGAAGATTTAAAAAATTCAAAGCTCCTACATTCAAAGCCTCCAAGAAAAATATGAATTGGTCTCAGGCCATGGAAGAGCTCAAAAAGGATTTTGAGGTAGAAGAGAGGTAGAAGAAAAATGAGAGTGAAGCAAGAAAATCATAAAAAAATGAGTCAACAGCTTGGTTAAAGGAGACCCCAAAAAAATACTGAAGAAAATAACAACTTAAAAACAAACTAGGCCAAATGGCAAAAGAGGTACACAAATTTACTGAAGGAAAGAAGACCCTTAAAAAGCAGAATTGGCCAAATAAGAAAGAAGGCACAAAAGCTCACTGAAGAAAATAATTCCTTAAAAATCAGAACTGAGCAAATGGAAACTAATGACTGCATGAGACATCAAGTAAACAACAAAACAAAACCAAAAGAATGAAAAAAATAGAAGATCTCATTGGAAAAACAATAAATCCAGGAGAAATCATTTAAAAACGATTATACTATCTGAAAGTTGTGTCAAAAAAAAAAGTGGGGCAGCTAGGTGGTGCAGTGAATAGAGCACTGGTCCTGGAGTCAGGAGGACCTGAGTTCAAATCCGGCCTCAGACACTTAATACAAAAACTAGCCATGTGACCCTGGGCAAATCATTTAACCCCAACTACCCTCCAAAAAGGAAAAAAAAGAGCCTAGGCATCATCTTTCAAGGAATTATCAAGAAAAACTCCCCTGATATTTTAGAACCAGAGGGTAAAATTAAAATGGAAAGAATCCACCAATCACTTCCTGAATGAGATCCCAAAATGAAAACTCCCAGGAACTTTATAGCCAAATTCCAGAGCTCCCAGGTCAAGGAGAAAATATTGTAAGCAGCCAGAAAGAAATCATTCAAGTGTTATGGAGCTACAGTCAGGCTAACAGAAGACTTAGGAGCTTCTACATTAAAGTATCAGAGGGCATGGAATATAATATTCCAAGGGGCAAAGGAGAGGATTACAACCAAGAATCAACTACCCAGCAAAATTGAGTATAATCCTTCAGGGCAAAAGTGGACATTCAATGAAACAGAGGACTTTCAGGCATTCTAGATGGAAAGACCGGAGCTGAGCAGAATATTTGACTTTCAAATACAAGACTATCGAAGCATAAAAAATGTAAATAAGAAAGGTAAATCATAAGGAATCTAATAAGGTTAAACTGTTTACATTCTGAAATGTGAAGATGATACTTATAACTCATAAGAACTTTCCCATTATTAGGGCATTTAGAAGGAGTATAGACAGAGGGCACAGATATGAGTTGAATATGATCTGATGATATCTAAAAAAATAAAATTAAGGCAAGAGAAACAGGAAAGCACTGGGAGAAAGAGAATAGGTTAAATTCACATACAAGAGGTGCAAAAGAGCATTTACATCAGAGGGGAAGATGAGGGAGGAGAGGGAGAGCACTTGAACCTTACTCTTATTGGAACTGGCTGGAAGAAGGAATAATATATGCACTCAATTGGGAATAGAAATCTATTTTAGCCTACAGGAAAGTAAGTAGAAAGGGAAGGGAATAAGAGAAGGGGAGGAAGTATTTATAAAAGAGAGGGCAGACTGGGGGAGGCGTAGTCAGATGCAAAACACTTTTGAGGAGAGACAGGGTAAAAGGAGAGAGAGATAGAATAAACAGGGGAAATAGGATAGAGCAAAATAAAGATAGCAATCATAACTGTGAACATATTTTTGAAGCAATCTTCTTTGATAAAGGCCTCATCTCTCATATATATAGAAAAATTAGTCAGATTTCTAAAAAAATAAGAGTCATTCCCCAATTAATAAATTATTTTTTAAAATAAAGAATTTTCAGATGAAGTAACCAAAGTATCTATAGCCATATGAAAAATGTTCTAAATCATTAATGACTGGGGAAATGCAAATTAAAATAATTCTGAGGTACCACCTCACAACAATCAGATTGGCTAATAGGACAAAAAAGAAAAATGATAAATGGTGGAGGGGATGTGAGAAAACTGAGACACTGATGCATTACTGGAGGCATTGTGAACTTATTCAACCATTATGTAGAGCAATTTGGAAAAAGGCCCAAAGGTCTATAAAATCATGTATACCCTTTGACCTAGGTCTATATCCTAAAAGAAACTTTAAAAAGGAAAAGGAAAAGGACCTAAATGTACAAAAATAATAGCACCTCTTTTCTGGGTGGCAAAGAATTGGAAGTTGAAGAGATGCCCATCAATTGGGGAATGGCTGAATAAGTTGTGGAATATGATTGTGATGTAAAACCATTGTGCTATAAGAAATGACAAGCAGGATGCTCTCAGAAAAACCTAGAAAGACTTACACGGACTGACGCAAAGTGAAATGAGTAGAATCAAGACAACACTGAATACAGTAAGATGATAAACTTTGAATGACTTAGCTGTTCTCAGCAATGATCCAAGACAATTCTGAAGGCCTTATGGTGAAAAATGCTATCCACCCCCTAGAGAAAAAACTGATGGAGTCTGAACAGAGATTGAAGCATACTTTCTTTTAGTTTGGCGGGGGGGTTGGTATGTTTTTTTTTTTACAATATGACTATTATGGAAATGTTTTATATGACTACATATGGATAACCTGTGCCAAATTTCTTGCCTTCTCAATGGAGGGGGGTAGGTAAAGAATGATAGAATACAGAACTCAATTTTTAAAATGGAATGCTGAAAATGGTTTTTACATATAATTGGGGAAAATAAAATTAACTACACATGTAAATGGGAAAAATGACTATGGAAAGTATATTGGTTACAGATAAACATATTCATCAATAACTCTATTAGCAATGATATAGAAAAAGTTAGAGATCTTGATCCACTCTACTAACATTCAGGCTGTATGTTCTAAAATCTAAGCAAATATCACTGAACAATCAAACCTCTCTATCACTGACAGGGTTTGGGCCTGCTTACTAACAGTATATTCTACAACATCAACTGAAATGTATACATTTCTTAATATAAAGATCTCTAACACTGAAAAATAAAGGTTAAATCATTTGAAACGCTACACTAAATATGGGGTATACAAAGTTATAAAGCAGATGGTCCCAGACCTAACCAGCATAAAATTAATGAGAGGAAACAACATGAATATAAGTAATAAAAAACAAAATAAATACAGGGGAACTTGGGAAGACTGAAGACACTAGAAGCTAGAGGATCAGTAAAGTCTTTACTTAAGATGGTGACTCAAAAAAGCTTTCAAGGAAACTAGGGACTCTTTGAAATACAGGTGAGGAAGAAATGCACTCTACGTATTGATGACGGCCTGCACAAAGGCATGTAGTCAAAATGAGGAGCCCTAGGTGTCTGTTTACAGGAAGGAGAGAAGAGGCCACAAAACAGAAAGAATCTAAAGGTTAGAGAGATTGAGAAAGATGTGAGAAAACATTAGTCATCATATCTGGTAATAAGAAATGGTTATTAACTCTAGAGAGAAGTTTCTGTTGAAAAGGTC
Source organism: Gymnobelideus leadbeateri (assembly GCA_011680675.1). Classification (NCBI taxonomy): domain Eukaryota; kingdom Metazoa; phylum Chordata; class Mammalia; order Diprotodontia; family Petauridae; genus Gymnobelideus; species Gymnobelideus leadbeateri. Next base: position 146,768 of record WOXC01003173.1, read on the forward strand.
AAGGCCAGACTACAGTTAAGAAGAAAGTGAGAGAGGAAGTAATGGTACCTGTACAAAGATTTCTCAAGGAGTTCAGCCATAACATGAAGGATATATATATATATATATATATATATATATATATATATATATAGGATGGCAAGAAATATTCCTAAGCCTAATTAATTTAATGGATAAATCATTTAATTCTCTCTGTGCCTATTGCTTGTGTAAAGCTGGGGCTAACATTACTCTACCCTTTAACACTGATAGGTGAGAACAGTTCCAAGTGTGAAGTTCCAAATAAATACTTAGGTATGATCTTAATCATGTTTATATTGTCTGAGTAGCTCTGCCATAACCCCTGATGTCCACTCAAAGGCATGGAGTTAAAATTAGGAATTTCAAGTGAATGCTTAGCCAGGAAAAAATAATTCTACCCATGCACTTGGAAAAGAGAGTTCCTCAAATTTTGTATCATTCTACCTCAGTACTTGACTGGAAAAGAAGTCTGAAAGCTTTGGAGTATTAGGGAGATTTCTAATATTGTCTCCCATTAGTATCTTAGGAAGGTCCCCACAACATCAGATGGTAGTGTCTGTATTAGGAACCAAAGAAAGACTGGATATACATCTAAGGCTCTACAAATAGTCCAAGAGAAAAAGAAAACAACTTTTCAAAAAACATACTTAATTTGGGGCGGTTAGGTGGCGCAGTGAGTAGAGTGTCGGCTCTGGAGTCAGAAGGACCTGAGTTCAGATCTGGCCTCAGACACTTAGCGCACACACAAACAAACAAACAAACAAAAAAAACCTAGCCGTGTGACCTTGGGCAAGTTACTTAACTCCAATTGCTCTCCAAAAGGCAAAAAAACAAAACAAAACAAAACAATAACAACAACAAAAAAACATACTTAATTGGAACACCTTAAGGACTCTAGCAAAAGAAGTTCCAGGAATGATAAATTATCTCTTTGCCATGTTTTTTGGTTTTGGTTTTGTTTTTTTTTGCTTTTTGGAGGGCAATTGGGGTTAAGCGACCTCCCCCAGGTCATACAGCTAGTTTTTGTGTTAAGTGTCTGAAGCTGGATCCGAACTCAGGTCCTCCTGACTCCAGGGCTGGTGCTCTACTCACTGTGCCACCTAGCTGCCCCTTGCCACGTAGTTTCTATAGGTTTGATGCCACAGTCCACAAACTCTGAATATAGTAATGGGAGAGGTATATAATAAACATTTGGGGAAATGTTTTATCCAATTGTTCTTACTATATCACCTTAGCAAATAACACTCTTTCTAAATACTAATCAAGTCCAGCAAATATCAACTGCAAAGTCTGTGGTGGTGGGGCTGTGCGGTTGTGGCATTTGAGTATATTCATTGAGACTCTAATTCTACAGCATTAGGACAATCTCTCTAGTAGTAGCAGCAAGAGCAGCAGCAGTAGCCAACACCAAGGCCAAGGCAGAGGTGAAAAGATGGGAGATGTCGAGTCTCCTGAAGTCTCACTAACTTTCTGCTGCATGGGGCATGAGGAACAGGAAGAATATGTTGGGTTTACAGAGAGTTATGACAACGATCACTCTTAGTTGTATCAAATCTGTGTAAGCTTTCTATTTCTCGGTGAGAGGACTGGCAGATGTCTCAAGTGGGAGAACTTCCTGGGACTAGAGGGCCAAAGCATGGAGGTGAGTCTGAAAGCAAACTTTTTTATCTCACGCCCTAGGGATGCAGAGCACTGAGGTTTGAAGACAGATAGAAAGAAAAATATGATCAAGACAATACAGAGAAAGCTATAACATCACCCAACAAAAGTCTGTTTATGCATTGAGAGATACAAAACCAATCCATCTGGGGAAATTGTTCAGATGGTGAGCTCATTACAATGTAACCTCAATACTTGCCTAAGCTCCAAACCAGCACAGGAACAAACTGAGCAAGAAAAATGAGCAAGATAAAGAATGATCATAAAAATCTGAGAAATGGAAATGGAATCCACAAGAGGGGTAGACACATAGAAAGAATAGAAAACTTTCTGCACCTGTTTCACAAAATAATCATTTTAAAAATTCAGTCCACTTCATCTGTAAAGAGTGATAAGAGCAAGAAAAATAAAGTATTATATTTTTTTAAAAAACGAGGCTTATTATGTAAAGGTAAACTAAGTCCTATATACATAAAAAAAAACTAATTCCAATTCATTCTTGCAAATAGCAGCATGATCAATTAAATGTGGAATTAAATATAGAATTCTATCAGGGAAAAAAAAAACTTAAAGATGAGCTCCAGTTACTTATTTTTCACCTAAGATGAAGTACAGAAGTTAATGTCGAAGATGGCAGAGTAGAAACAGCACTTCCAAGGTGCTCTGCACCACTCCACCTCCAAACAATGTAAAAGGGGAATCTGAACAACTTCTGGAGCCCCAGCACCCACAGAACTACACAGAGAAGCTAACCTCCTTCTGAGGACAGCCCAGCAGCCCTGCAGGGAGCAGTCAGCACAGAGCTCTGAGAGTGGGCAGCACAGCACGCTGGGAATCGAAAGTGCAGGCCTCTGGGAGATGAGTCCAGGCCTGCGTGAGCTGGGGTTTTAGCCCCAGGGCGGCCAGGCCAGCAGCTGGCCGGAGGGACCCCAGAACACCAGCAGCTGTGGCAATTCCAGAATTATCAGCACAGATATGCCTAGGATAAAGTGAGTGGTTAGTGTCCTACGGACTTTGGGACCAGTATTTGGGGAACACATCAGCTTCCTCCCCTGGGGGCGAAAAGCTGCTGAGGAACACGGCACAGAGGCCATTTTGCAGTGTCAGTGGCCGCTCCAGCTCCTGGTCTGTGAAATGTAGAGAGATCCAGCAATCAGTCTGGGGGCTAATCGCTCTGGCTTTAACCTGCTTGGATCTGGATTGTGGTTTTGGGGGGAGGGCCTGGGGTGGGTATCCAATTTGCCAGAGCGGGCAGAGGCTTTACAGAGGCCATCCAACCTCCGGAAGTTGTGAAGACCCCACATTTGGAACAGAAGCTCTCCTGTCTGGTGGCAGAGTCCTACTGTGGCAACAAGCCCCAAAATCAAATAATTAAGTGGCAATATGCCCAGCAAAGGAAACAAAATAAACAGAAAAATCCAACTTTAGACTCCTATTTTGGGGGCAAAGAGGATCAAAGCATGGAACAGGAGGAGGACTGTGAGGTCAGAACTCCTGCACCAAAAGCCCCAAATGAAAATACAAGCTGGATACAGCCCATAGAGGACCTTAAGAAGCAGATAAGAGAAGTGGGGGAAAAATTGGGAAGAGAAATGAGAAAGATGCAAGAAAAGTATGAAATGACAGTCAACAGCCTGACTGAGGAAAACAACACCTTAAAAAATAGACTAACTCAAATGGCAAAAGAGGCCCAGAGGAGAAGAATGCCTTAAAAAGCCTAATTTGCCAGATGGAAAAAGAATCTCAAAAGCTCACTGAGGAGATTCACTCCTTCAGAATTAGACTGGAGTAAATGGAAGCTAGTGACTTTATGAGAAATCAAAATACTGTTAAACAGATCCAAACAAATGAAAGAATAGAAGGCAATGTGAAATATCTCATGGGACAAACCACTGACCTGGAAAATAGATCCAAGAGAGATAATTTAAAAATTATTGGCCTACCTGAAAGTCATGATCAAAGAAAGAACCTAGAAATCATCCTTTCAAGAAATTCTCCAGGAAAACTGCCCTGATGTTTTAGACCCAGAGGGGGAAATAGAGGTTGAAAGAATCCACCGATCGCCTCCTGAAAAGGATCCCAAAAAGAAAAGTCCTAGGAATATTATAGCCAGGCTCCAGAACTCCCAGATCAAGGAGAAAATACTAAAAGCAGCCAGGAAGAAACAATTCCAGTATTGTAGAAACACAATCAGAATAGCCAAGGACCTGGCAGCTTCTACATTGAGGGACTGAAGGGCATGGAATATGATATTCCAAAAGAGCTGGGATTTAAGCCAAGGGTCACCTACCCAGCAAAACTGAGTATCTTGTTTCAGGGGAAAATATGGTCATTCAGTGGAATAGAGGACTTTCAAGCATTCTTGAGGAAAAAAGCAGAGTTGAATAGAAAATGTGACATTCAGACCCAAGAAGCAAGAGATGCTTGAGAAGGTAATCAGGGAAAAGAAATCAAAAGGAACTTATCAAAGTTGAACTATTTACATTCCTACATGGAAAAACAATAACTGTGTCTGATGAAACCTTTCTCGTTATGAAAATAATTGAAGAAGGGTATATGGACATATGAATACATATGTGAATGTGTGTATATATGTTTACAGGTATACATGGGTAGAGGACACAGGTTGAATTTGGTGGGAAGGGATGATACCTAAGGGGTGAAGTTAAGAGGTGAGAAAGGAAAGTGACAAGAGGAAATGGGGAGAGACAGGGTAGGGTAAACTATCTCATGTAGAAGAGGCAAGGGGAAGTAGCTGCAGGGGAGGGGAAGAACAGGAAGGCAAAAAGGCAAAACCCTATTCTCATTGAATTTGGCTCAGGGAGAGAATCACATACATACTAAATGGGATATCTCACCCTGCAGGAGAGTAGGGGGAAGGGAGATGAGAGGGGAGGGTGATGGAGGGGAGGGCATTCTAGGGGGAGGGGAAGTTGGAAGTACCCACTTTCAAAGAGGGACAGGATCAAAGTAAGGAATGGACCAGGTCGGGGGTGGGATGGATGGGAGGGAAATATAAGCAGTCTTTTACAATATATCTACTATCATAATGTCTTGCATAGCTATACATGTACAACACATACTGAATTGCTTATCTTCCCAGAGGGAGTGGGTGACAAGGGAGGAAGGGAATGGATCTGAAATTCGAAGTCTTAAAATTAAATGTTTCAAATGTATATAAATACTATTATTAATACTATTCTGCATGTAATTGGGAGATAAAATGTTCAGGCATTGGGGCTCAGAGATTCAACTTACCCTAATGGCAAAGCAGAAGGGGGTATGGGAGAAGATATGGGAGAGAGCAGATTGGATGAGGGAATATCTAGTAGGACTGCTATTCTGGGGTGGTGGGTAGGGAAAATGGGGAAAATTGTAACTCATAATCTATTGGAAATGAATGATGTAAATCAGAAGTTAATAAAGCATTTATTAAACAAACAAAATAACAAACAAACAACAACAAAAAAGAAGTTAATGTCAAAGCCAGGGCTAGAACCCAAATATTCTGATTCCCCTGCCCATACTTTAATTTTATTAATATTTCAGAGAAAAAATAGAAATTAGGACAAAGACAAAGTAACCACTCCATAGAAAGCATTAAATATTTTAATAAAGTGACAACTGACTTATTCTTAAACTTTCTTCTTCTCTAGAAGTAAATTTTCAAAGTGAACAGAAACTCCACAGGGCGATTTGAAAGTTTTAGTAAAGTTTTAGACTACTAAAGCTTGTACACCCTGTATGAATGATTTACATTAGTCTTACAGTCATTGTCATTAATACACACAATTTACGGATTATTTAAATGACATATATATGCTAGAGATAGGAACTAGACATGTGATTTCACTGGTATAGGAAGAGATAATTTCCTTTCACTAATGTAGATCAGTACCTTCTCTACAACCTATAATCTTAGACAATTAGTTAGAAAGCTGTGAGATTAAGTGATTTCCAAGGGTCACACAGTCATTATGTGTCAGAGCCAGGACTTGAATCCCGACCTTCTTAGCTTTGAGGCCATTTCTCTATTTACTGCAACAAACTACATATATGTATATATTTATAATCACTAAACAATAAACTTTAAATCTCATATAGAGAGAGGGAAAACATGCAAAACAGCCTCTCCCAACCCATACAAGCTAATTCCAGAGTCCTGAAGAGATATAATGGCCAGGACATCACTAGTCAGTGAATTGGGGTTCAATCACCCTAGAGCATTTGCTACACTTGAATGAATAAGCCTCAGCTTTCTCATCTGTAAAATGAACAAGTGAGACTCAGTGATGTTTAAGTCTTCCAGCTGTATAATTTCATGCCTAATATACTAATTGTAGTCAATTTAAAGGCATTCTTATAATAGATGATCAACTGAATATTTGAGGCTGTGGGATATAATAGAAGAAACTTCCAACTAGGAAGGAGAATTACAGAGTTCAAGATCAAGATAAACTATTTGACCTTAGGCAAGTCATTTCATTTTTTCAAATATTATTTCCTCAATAAAAGAGAGGCAGAGTATAGAATTAAATGAGTTGATATATAAAAATACTTTGTAAACCTAAAGTACTATATGAGTGTTAGCTATTATGAAGCAGATAAAAAAAAGATCTAGCTAAAATGTAGGCAAAGGAATTTCAAATAACAGTCATAATTTTTGACCAAAATTATGATATGAGGGCCTCAATTTTCAGTAATTTTACTGCACTTTCTTTCATAGGTACAGTTAACACAATTGACAATAGCATTCTTACTTTTTTTCACATGGTAGTGATGGGTTTGTGCTAAGACCTCCACTATTACTACTTTAACTGGATTTTCGGTTTCTTTTTAAAACTGTTTCTTTGGTCCAGTTATCCCACAGTGTCAACTCCTTCATAAGTAATAGAATTAAATATTTAGAAAGAAAAACTGAAAGAATATTTAACTTATGACAAAAGAATTAGCAAACTGGAATTTAATCCTCTCATGCATAAAGTTTTGTACAACATGGGTCAATTTCAGGTCTCACATAAGGTAGTTTCGTTACTAGATTACCAGGAGGTCTCATTATGATTGGGTTTTACAGCATGGACCTGATTTTTTTTCCTACAGTAATTGAAATAGGATTTAGTGCCACAGCTATTGTGATAGATATTTTTGCTGAACTCAAATATGCCTAAGGAATACTGACACTATAGAAGATGTAAGCAGGAACAGAGAAATGACTGGAGAACCAAACTGATATGTCCTGAAAAATATCTAAATCCTAGGGAGGAAGCTGATAAGCAGGCATTTTAAAACTGGATGTGCATTCAAGGTACCAGAAAAAAATAAGGACCAAAGGTACAATATAAGAATTCATTTTTAATAATAGCTTATTAAAATGATCCATCAGTTGAAGACTATGATAGCATAAAAGTAATATGATTATTAAGAAGGTGAAAGTAGAAGTCTATTATAGAAGACAGATCCTGGCTAAAGAAATTGATAAGTCTAAGTGAAGAAACACTTGGCTATATATTAACTGCTGATAATTCACGTACTTTAATTACAATTAGCTCATAATTAACTATGGAAATGGAAAAAATTACTGGAAATAATACAAAGTAATTGATATTTGACTTTAGGCAAATTTAAATATGGACCTATTTGATTTTCTGGGATGGCAAAGTACCACCATAGCTTTATAAAGAACAACTCAGGCCAAGCTAATCTCATTTTCTTTTTGTATAAGAAAACTGATTTTGACCATCAGTAAAATGCTATATATTAAATCCAGATTTTACCATATATCTTACAAATTATGCCATTTTATTGTTGGTGGGCAATGTGGAATAGAGGTATACAGGCTGAGATAGAGAACATAATCTGAGTTGAGAGAAATGCTTAACAATTCAATAGCAGTTATTTTTGCTCTGCAAAAAAATTGAGGCCTGGAGGTATTTCTTAATAGGAAATAAATGTGACCCAAGACTAAGCTGGAACTTTCAAACAAGGAGAAATAAAGAATCTGTTTCTTGATGTTGTAAGGAATAGACAGGAATTAGATTCAACTCTTACATCCATGTATTGCCACTGTCAACCATAGCCTTGACTATACAGACCTTTGTCAGTAAAGTGATATCTCTGTTTTTGCTGTCCAGATCTGTCATAGCTTTCCTTCCCAGAGCCAAGATGTTTTAATTTCATGGTTGCAGTGATATTTAAGATCAAGGACAAAAATCTGATACTGTTTCTGTTTCTTCCATTTTATTTATTTGCCAGGAGATCTTAGTTTTTTGATGTTAAGCTTCAATCCAGCTTTTCCACTCTCCATTTTTCATCCTTATCAAGAGGCCTCTTAATTCCTCTTCACTTTCTGCCATCAGAGTGGTATCATAATGGTAATGGGAATTTGAAGATCTTTCCTGCCCCTTGATAAGCCTAGGGGAATCAGAAGACCTTCCCTGCTTTGAAGACATGCTCTACATCCAAATAGGCTGAATATAATTACACAGAGGCTGTGGTGGGAGGAGTTTCCTGAAGGGTAGAGCAGAGCCCACAGAAAGCTGAGTCAGAGTAGCTAGACACAGTGGGAGGAGAGGATGCATCGAAGGGAGACAGTTAGACTTGTGAATAAATGTTGGTGTTTGCCACCTGTTGTGACAGTTAGGCTTGTGTTTGTTTTGGGGAAGGCTAAAGGATGCTGTGGCTCTCAGTGCTGTTGCTTATTAACTTCTTTGCTACTATGATGGAATTAGCTTACTGGTTTTAGAATTAGATTTTCTGGTGTCTGAGTAAATGTTTTGCTTCTGTCTTCTATATGGAGAGTCTGTTATATTTTATGATAGAGCATTATGCTGGTATATTTATAGTGACTGTTGGTACTGTGAATATTGCATTGGTGTTGCACATCTACATGTTGGTTATTTCTCCTGCCAACCTTAATTCCAGCTTTTGATTCATCCAGCCTGCATTAGCATGATTTATGCTACATATAAATTAAATAAATAAGGTAAAAATGTACATTGTCATACTCCTTTTCCAATCTTAAACCAGTTGTGCCATGTTCATAGCTGTTGCTTCTTGGTCCATATACAGGTTACTAGGAAGACAAGTTCAATGATATGGTATTGCCATCTCTTTGAAGGATTTCCATATTTTGTTGTGATCCACATAGTCAAGGGCTTCAGCATAGTAGTTAATGAAGTAGATGTTTTTCTGGGACTCCCTTGCTCTCTCAGTAATCCAATGAATGACAGCAATCTGGTCTCTAGTTCTTCTGACTCTGCAAAAGCCAGTCTGTTTTTATGTTAATTCTTAGTTCACATATTGCTGAAGCCTAGCTTTGCAGAATCTTCAGGATGACCTTGCCAGTGTCTGAAGTGAGTGCAGTTGTTCGTTATTCAAACATTGCTTGGCATTGCTCTTCTTGAGGACAGGATTGTAAATTGATCTTTTCCAAACCAGTAGCAACTGTTGTGTTTTCCAAATTTGCTGGCATATTGAGTGCAGCATTTTAACAGCACTGTCTTTTAGCTTAGTTTTAAATAGATCAGCTGAGGAGAGTGAATTACCAGCAGCTGTGGTGGTTTCCAGACTACTCAACCCATAAACACCAAAGAAAAAGTAAAAGGTCAGTGGGGAACTCTATTGGAACCAGGTGATAGAAGAGTATGGTCAGCCCCCTACCTCTGGTGTGAGAAGTGGCAGAGGTGCAGTGACCCAGATGCTGCTGCATGATTGCCTCCAGAGTTCCTAGCCTGTAGATAGTATGGGGACCAAGCGACCATTCATAGGGTAATGGCTCTTGCTTCAACCTGCTTGGATCTGGATCCCGGTTATGGGTGGTGGTAGTCCTGCGGTGTGTGGCAGTGTACCAGAGCTTGGGGTGTCTGTAGAGAAGGCACCCTTCTCAGACCTCTGACAACATTTGAAAAAACTCAGTGATTTGGGACATAGCTCACTCCACTTTGGAAGCAGAGTTCTACCATGGCAAAGAGCTTAAAAGTCAAGTAATTGGCTGGCAAGATGAGCAAGCAGAGGAAGCACAATCAGACCATAAAATCCTTTTATGGAGACAAAAAGGATGAAAATATGGAGCCAGAAGTCAATGAAGTCAAAACTCCTGCATCAAAAGCTTCCAAGAAAAATATGAGCTGGTTACAGGCCATGGAGGAAAGAACTCAAGAAGGATTTTGAAAATCAAGTAAGAGAAGTGGAGGAAAAATTGGCAAGAGAAATGAGAATAATACAAGAAAATCATGAAAAGTGAATCAACAGCCTGCTAAAGGAGACCCCAAAAATTACTGAAGAAAATAATACCTTAAAAATAGACAAACTCAAATGGCAAAGAGGCCCAAAAAGCCAATGAGGAGAAGAATGACCTAAAAAGCCAAATTGCCCAAATGGAAAAGGAATTTCAAAAACTCACTGAAGAGAATAATTCCTTAAAAATTAGAGTAAAGGGAAGCTAACAACTTTATGAGAAATCAAGATACTATAAAACAGTTCCAAACAAATGAAAAAATAGAAGGCAATGTGAAATATCACACTGGAAAAACCACTGAACTGGAAAATAGATCTAGGAGAGAGAATTTAAAAAGTATTGGCCTACCTGAAAGCCATGATCATAAAAAGAACCTAGACATCATCATTCAAGGAATTATCAAGCAAAATTGAACCAGAGGGCAAAATAGAATTCACCAATCACCTCTTGGAAAAGATCCCAAAAAGAAAACCCCTAGGAATATCATAGCCAAATTCCGGGGTTCCCAAGTCAAGAAGAAAATATTACAAGCTTCCAGGAAGAAACAATTTGAGCTTTGTGGACACACAATCAGGATAACACAAGATCTAGCAGCTTCTACACTAAGGCACTAAAAGGCTTGGAATATGATACTCCAGAGGTCAAAGGAACTAGGATTAAAACCAACAATCACCTACCCAGCAAAACTGAGTACAATGCTTCAGGGGAAAATACAGTCATTCAATGAGATAAAGGACTTTCAAGTATTTTTGATGAAAAACCAGAGATGAACAGAAAATTTGACTTTCAAATACAAGAAGCAAGAGAAGCATGAGAAGGCAAACAGGAAGAAGAAATCATAAGGAATTTATTTAAGTTGAACTATCTACATTCCTACATGAAAAAACTATAATTTTAACTCATGAGACTTTTCTCAGTATGAGGATAGTTGAAGGGAATATATATGTGTGTGTATATATATATGGATACATACACATATGTATGTATAGGAGGGTGTAAGTGTATATAGATGTATATGTGAGTGTGTTTATATGTGTGTACATGTATACATAGACAGAGGGCACAGGATCAGTTGAATAGGAAGGGGTGATATCTAAAAATAAAATTAAGAGGTGAGATAGGAATATAACAAGAGGAGAAAAGGAAAGATAGAATAGGCTAAATTATCTCATACAAAAGAGGGAAGAGAAAACTGTTAGAATGGAGGGGAAGAGCAAGAAGCTAAAAGGGAATGGGTCAACTTTACTCTCATTGAATTTCGCTTAAGGAGTGAATAACTTACACATTCATATGGGTATCTTGCCCTACAGGAAAGTGGGGGTGGGGAAGGGGATAAGAGGGGAGATGATGGAGGGGAAGGGCAGGTTGGGAGAAAAGGTTGTTAGAATCACATACTTTGAAAAGTTACAGGGTCAGGTAGAGAATGGAATGGGAAGGGGGCAGGATAAGATGGAGGGAAATGTGGTTAGTCTTTCATAATATAACTACAATGGAAACGTTTTACATAACTACACATGTACAACCTATAATGAATTGCTTATCTTCCCAGTAGCTGTGGGTGAGGAGGGAAGAAGGGGAAGAATCTGGAAATTAAAATTTCAAAAACAAATGTTAAAAAAAGTTTTAAATTTTTTTTTAGTGCAACTGGAAAATAAGATATGCAGGCACTGGGTTATAGAAATCCATCTTTCCCTACTAAAAAGTTAGAGAGGGTATAGGGAAGGATACAGGAGAGAGTTGATTGGGGGAAGTGGTACTCAGCAGGCTTGCTATCTTGGGGTGAGGCTAGGGGAAAGATGAGGAGAACATTTGTAACTCAAAACCTTGTGGAAATGAATGTTGAAAACTAAAAATAAATTTAATAAAAATAAATTTTAAAAAGATACCACTTATATAAAAAAATAAATAAATAGCTCAGGTGGAATTCTATCGTCTTTCCTAGCCTTTTTGTTAGCAGTGCTTCCTAAGGTCTACTTGACTTCATTCTCCAGGATGTCTATCTCTAGATCAGTAACCACATCATCATAGTTATCAGTGATGTTAAGAACTTTCTTCTATAGTTCTTTTGTAGATTCTTTCCGTCTCCTCTTAATCTCACCTGCTTCTGTTAAATGCCTACCAGTTTTGTCTTTTATTATGCCCATTTTTACATGAAATTCTCCCTTGATAGCTCTAATTTTCTTTTTTTTTTATTTTTTAAGATTTTATTTTATTTTTTTTAAACAAATGCTTTATTAACTTCTGTTTTACATCATTCATTTCCGCCAGATTTTGAGTTACAATCATTTTCCCCCCATTATTCCCCTACCCAACCTCCCAGAATAGTAGTCCCACAAGATATCACTTCCTCCAATCTGCTCTCTCCCATACCTTCTCCCATACCCCCATCGACTTTTCCATTAGAGGAAGGTGAATCTTTGTGTCCCAATGCCTGCACATCTTATCTCCCTATTACAAGCGAAAGAGTATTACTAATAGTATTTATATATATTTGAAACATTTAATGTTACGACCTCGAATTTCAGATCCATTTCCTTCCTCCCTTGTCACCCATTCCTTCTTGGGAGATAAGTAATTCAGTATATGTTGTACATGTCTAGCTATGCAAAACATTATCATAGTAGATATATTGTACAAGGCTGCTTATAATTCCCTCCCACTCATCCCACCCCCCACCTGGTCCATTCCCTACATAATCCTGTCCCTCTTCTATAGTGGGTACTTCCAACCTCCCCTCACCCCAAGGATGCCCTCCCATCCATCATCCCTCCTCTCATCCCCCTTCCCCCTATCCTGCTGCAGGTTGAGATATCCCATTTAGTATGTATGTCATTTTCTCCCTGAACCAAATTCAATGTGAATGTGGTTTTGTCTTTTTAGCCTTCCTTATTCTCCCCTCCTTTGCAACCACTTCCCCTTGCTTCTTCTACATGGGATAGTTTACCCTACCCTGTCTCTCCCCATCTCCTCTTGCCACTTTCCTCTCTCACCTCATAATTTCATCCCTTGAGTATTCTCCCTTCCCAACAAATTCAACCTATGCCCTCTATCCAATATAACTGTAACCATATACACACACATTCACGTATGTATTCATGTGACCACACCCCCTTCTTCCATTATTTTCATAGTGAGAAAGATATCATCAGTCACAGTTATTGCTTTTCCATATAGGAATGTAAATAGTTCAACTTTTATAAGTTCCTTTTGATTTCTTTTCCCTGATTACCTTCTCAGGCATCTCTTGCTTCTTGTGTCTGGATGTCAAATTTTCTATTCAATTCTGGTTTTTTCCTCAAGAATGCTTGAAAGTCCTCTATTCCACTGAATGACCATATTTTCCCCTGAAACAAAATACTCAGTTTTGCTGGGTAGGTGACCCTTGGGTTCATTCCCAGTTCTTTTGCCCTCTGGAATATCATATTCCATGCCCTTCGATCCCTCAGTGTAGAAGCTGCCAGGTCCTGGGCTATTCTGATTGTGTTTCCACAATGTTGAAATTGTTTCTTCCTGGCTGCTTGTAGTATTTTCTCCTTGATCTGGGGATTCTGGAACCTGGCTATAATATTCCTGGGAGTTTTCTTTTTGGGATCTTTTTCAGGAGGTGATCGGTGGATTCTTTCAACCTCTATTTTGCCCTCTGGATCTAAAACATCAGGGCAGTTTTCCTTGAGAATTTCTTGAAGGGTGATTTCTAGGTTCTTTCTTTGATCATGGCTTTCAGGTAGTCCAATAATTTTTAAATTGTCTCTCCTGGATCTATTTTCCAGGTCAGTGGTTTTTCCCATGAGATATTTCACATTGCCTTCTAATCTTTCGTTTGTTTGGATCTGCTTAACAGCATCTTGATTTCTCATAAAGTCATTAGCTTCCATTTGCTCCAGTCTAACTCTGAAGGAATGAATCTCCTCAGTGAACTTTTGAGATTCTTTTTCCATCTGGCAAATTCGACTTTTTAAGGCATTCTTCTCCTCATTGCCCTTTTGGGCCTCCTTTGCCATTTGAGCTAGTCTATTTTTTAAGGTGTTGTTTTCCTCAGTCAAGCTGTTGACCCTCATTTCATACTTTTCCTGCATCCTTCTCATTTCTCTTTCCAATTTTTCCTCCACTTCTCTTATTTGATTTTTAAAGTCCTTCTTAAGGTCCTCTATGGCATGCAACCCGCTCATGTTTTCCCCTGGGGCTTTTGGAGCAGGACTTCTGACCTCACAGTCCTTTTCCTGCTCTATGCCCCCAAAATAGGAGTCTAGGGTTGCATTTTTCTGTTTCCTTTGCCTTGGCATGTTGCCACTTAATTGCTTGACTTTTGGGCTTGTTGCCACACTATGGCTTTAAGGCCAGCTAGAGGAATTTTCGTCCCGAACGTGTGGGGGGCAACTTCCGTTTCTGGCAAGCTGTAAACCCACCCACAACTTCCACCCTAGATCACAATCCAGATCCAGGGAGGTTAAAGCAAGAGCGATTACCCCCCAAGACTGATCGCTGGATCTCCCCACGATTTGTAGGCTGGGAGCCGGAAATGCCTCTGAAAACTACAAAATGGCGTGTCTCCTCAGCGGCTTCTAGCCCCCAGGGGAGGGAGCTGACGCATTCCCCAAATACAGGTCCCAAAGTCCATAGGACACTAACCTCTTACTTTGTCCTAGGCATGTCTATGTTGATAATTCTGGAATCGCCACTGCTCCTGGTGTTCTGGGGTTCCTCCAGCCGGCTGCTGGCCCTGCCGCCCTGGAGCTAAAACCTCGGCTCAAGGGGACCTGGACTCGGCTCGGCTCGGCTCCTGCGCTCTGCGTGCTGCCGGCTCCCAGACCGCTGCACTGGTCCTTCCTGCAGGGCTGCTGGGCTGTCCTCAGCGGGAGGTTAGCTTCTCTGTGTCGTTCTGTGGGTGCTGGGGCTCCAGAAGTTGTTCAGAGTCCCCTTTTACATAGTTTGTGGGGAATCTGGGGGCAGAGGCTTGGAAGAGCTGTTTCTACTCCGCCATCTTGGCTCCACCCCCCCCCCCCCCCCCATAGCTCTAATTTTCTAGAAGAGATCTCATCTCTCCCATCATACTATTTTCTTCTGTTTCTTTGTTCATTTAAGATAACCTTCTTATCTCTCCTTGCTATTCTCTGGAATTCTGTATTCAATTGGATGTATCTTTCCCTTTCTTCTTTGCCTTTCACATTCCTTCTTTCAGCTATTTCAAAGTCCCATTGGACAGCCATTTTGCTTTCTTGTTCTTTTTCTTTGGAATGTATTTTGTTGCTTCCCTCTGAACAACACTGTGAACTTTCTCCACTGTTCTTCAGGCATTCTTATCTATCAGATCTAATCTCTTATTTTCTAATATCTAATCTTATAATCACTGATCACCTCCACTTCCTATTCATAAGGAGTGTTATTTAGGTCATACCAGTATGGTCTGATGGTTTTCCCTATTTTCTTCAATTTAAGTCTGAATTTTTCAATAAGAAGTTCATGAGCTGATCCAGTCGGCTCCAGATCTTGTTTTAACTGAGTGTATGTAGGTTTGTCCACCATGAACTTCAAAGTATATAACCAATCTGATTTCTATATTGACCATATGGTGATGTCCATGTGTAGAAGTGCCTTTTGGCTTATTGAAAAAAACGAACATTTGTTATGAGCAGTGAGTTGTCTTGGCAAAGTTTTATTAGGCTCTGCCCTTCTTCATTTTGTACTCCAAGGTCAAACTTACCCATTATTTATTTCAATTATCTTTTGATTTCCTACTTTAGCATTCCAATTACTAAAATGAATGTGACATTTTTCAGGGGGTGTTATTTCTAAAAGACATTGTACATCTTCATAGAACTGGTCAACTTCAGCCTCTTCAACATACGAGTTTGGAGCACAGAACTGTATTACTGTGATGTTGAACAGTTTGCCTTGGATTCAAGCAAATTTTATTCCGTCATTTTTGAGATTGTATCCCAGTACTGCTTTTTTTACCCTTTTATTGACTATAAGGGCTACTTCATTTGTTCTAAGGGATTCTTGCCCACAGTAGTATATGTAGTAACCATCTGAATTATATTCATGCATTCCTGTCCATTTGAGTTCACGAACACCTAAGATACTGATGTTAAATCTTTCCATCTCCTGTTTGACCATATTCAGCTTACCTTGGTTCATAGATTTTACATTTTAGATTCCTATGCAATACTGCTCTTTATTGCATCAAACTTTCATTTCATCACCAGATGCAATATGCAGTCAAGAAATCAATACAGTTATCTAACACAATTCTATATGACTTTTCCCTCATAATCAGCTCTACTTCAACTCTGACATTTGCCCAATCTGTCTCTATATGTACAAGGCTTACAACACAAATACTACAAAATCAGCTATGTTAAAGATGAAATATGACTGACTAAACATTGCAGCAGTTCACAAACTCTCCTTATAATTTAATTTCTAATAATTTAGACCAGAAACAGAGTAGCTACTAAAAGACACTTAGGTTTTTACTCTGTGCATTCACATTTCTCAAGCATATTAAACATTGCATTAGCTATATGAACATATATCATATAACTATTTCTGACAATACTGAGAGCATTGAGCTAATTAAATTAAAGCTATCTTATGTCTTATAATTTATAATAAAGGTACATTAAGTTGTCAAAATGTTAAAAAGCTTGTGTATGCAGGGGGAAAAATCACAGCATATATAAGGTCTCACTGTTACCTCCTAATAAACAGTTGAAAAGAAAATGTAACACTTAACTACACAAACTTTGAAGGACTTTTGTTTCTTGGCTGCCATGATAGATGTTCACTCCAACAATTCAGATCACACACACACACACACACACACACACACACACACACACCACGTAACATGGTGGAAACTAGCTTATCTAAAGAACAATGCCAGAAAATAATGCAAGGAAAACAGTCTTGCAAGAAACATTCATTGCAACTCCCCTTTGTTGATTCTTCAGAGGTTGTAATACAATCTTCCCAAGCCATAGAAAAAAACACACCTTTCTTATTTTACCTCCAAAATTCTCCATTTAAAGTCTGGTTTTAGAACAGGGGCTCATAAACATTCTGTGACATGGACCCCCTTTGGCAGGCCTCTGAACCCCTTCTCAGAATAATTTTTAAATGCATAAAACAAAATACATAGGATTATGAAGTAAGCAATTATATAGAAGCATAATTATCAAATTGTTTAAAGGTAATGGAGCAAAGGCTAAAAATTTGTTACAGAAACACTTTTTTTGAATGCTAGATATTCCATGATAAAAAGATATAAAGTCACATGCACAATCTTGAAAACACTGCCTATAGTTTTGAACCAAAGAATAATTTTCATAAATACAAATACTGATTACACATTCCTCTTTTCAGTCACATTCAAATTTATAAAAATAATCATTATCAATAGTAGTATCTTTAAAAACAATGAATATTGATATGTGTGTGCCTTATTAAAGTTCTTTCTTTTTTAAAAATATTTTTTATTGATGTGTTTTTAGTCACAAATGTTTTCCCCAATATCTTTCCTACCACCAGCTCTCCCAGGGAATCATCCTATATAACAAATATTTTAAAGCAAAAAAAGAAGAAAAAAATCAATATACCTGATCAATACAAGCAAAAATTATGAAATATGTATACTGTCCAACATTTGGAGGCCTCCAACCTCAGTAAAGGGGTGGGGTTGGAGAGCCTTTTCAAATCTTTCCTTTCCAAGCTATGTTTGTTCTTTATAACTTTGCAACATTTTCTATTTTTTCTTTCTATTTACATTGCTGTAGTCATTCTATATATTGTTTTCTTGGCTCTCTTACTTCTCTCGGCATCAGTTAATATGTCCATGATTCTCTTTATCATATTTATCATTTCTCACAGTACTGTAATAATCCATTATATTTATATACCATGGCTTATTTACTCATTCTTTAGTTAATGGGCATCTATTTTGCTTCCAATTCATTACTATCACAAAGACTGCTGCTATAAATATCAATAAATAAAATATTTATAAAGACAGATAAATGAATAAATATTTACTGCTACTGGTAAATATAATAATTTTTTTCTTATCAATGGCTTCCTTAGGATACAAGCCAAGTAATGAAATCTATGGGTCAAAGGACATGAAAATTTTAATCACTTGATTTGTATAATTCCAAGATGTTTTCCAAAATGCTTGTACTGATTCACAATTCCACCAGCAATGAATCAGCGTGTCTATCTTCCTACAACCCCTCCAACATTGACAGTTACCATCTTTTGTCATCTTCTCCAATTTTCAGAGTAAAAGGTAAAGCCTCAGAGTTGTTTTGATCTGCATTTCTCTTAGTATATTTTCCATGTGGTAGTGCTTGTTAATTGTTTACAATTCCTTTGAGAACTGTTAGTTTATATCCTGAAACCACTTATCAATAGGAGAACGGCTTTTGGATACACATAAATATATATATGTATGTGTGTCTATGTACAAAAATATAGAACATACACATATGCTTATATATTTCTGTAAACTGTTTATATATCTTAGATGCCAAATCTTTATCACAGAAATCTGATACAAAGATTTTCCCCCATTGGATTCCTTCCCTTTTTATTCTAGATGCAATAATTTTGTTTAGGCACAAGTTGTATCTTCAATTAATTATCTATTTCATCTTTTCTGCTTTTGTTACTTGTTTAGTTAAAAATACATCCCCACACAAATCATATGATTATTTCCATAAATGCAGAAAACGCTTCTGACAAACTACAATACACATTCCTATTAAAAACACTACAGAACATAGGAATAAATGGAATCTTCCTTAAAATGATAAGTAGCACCTACCTACAACCATGAGCAAGCATAATATATAAGGGGAATAAGCTAGAAGCATTTCCAATAAGATTAGGGGTAAAATCAGTATGTCCACTGTCACCATTGTTACTCAATATGGTACTGGAAATGTTAGCTTTAGCAGTAAGAGAAAATAAAGAAGTTGAGGGAATTAGAATAGGCAAAAAAGAAACAAAGTTATCATTCTTTATAGATGATACGATGATAGAGAATCAAATAAAAAAAACACTTGAAATAATAAACAACTTTAGCAAAGTTGCAGAATATAAATTAAACCTACACAAATCATTCGAATTTTTATACATTACTAACAAAGCCCAACAGCAAGAGATAGAAAAATAAATTCCATTTAAAGTTATTGTAGACTTTACAAAATATTTGAGAGTCTACCTGCAAAACAAACTCAGGAACTATACAAACACAATTACAAAACACTTTTCACACAAATAAAGCCAAATCTAAATAATTGGCAAAACATCAGTTGCTCATGCGTAGGCCTAGCTAATACAATAAAAATGACAATTCCACCTAAATTAATTTACTTATTCAGTGTGATATCAATCAAACTAACAAAAATATTTTATAGAGCTAGAAAAAAAATAACAAAATTCACCTGGGAAAAAAGGTTGAAAACAAATGGAATTAATGAAAAAATGCAAGGAAGATGGGCTAGTCACACCAGATGGTAAATTGTATTATAAAGCAGCAATAATCAAAAGTACTTGGTATTAGTTAGAAATAGAGTGGTGGATCAGTGCTAGGTGGATCAGGTTAGGTACACAAGACACAGTAGTCAATGACTACAAAAATCTATTGTTTGGTGAATCCAGATTACAGCTTCTGGAATAAGAACTCACTATTTGACAAAAAAAACTACTGGGAAAACTAGAAAATAGCAGGGCAGAAACTAGGCACAGACCAACATCTTATATCATATACCATAAAGTCAAAAGGGGTACACAATTCAGTCATAAGGGGTGAAACTACAAGCAAATTAAGAGAGTAAGGAATAGTATGCCTGTCATATTTATTGAGAACTGGAAGAATTAATTACAAAATAAAAGAGAGAGAACATTATGAAATGCATAATGGGTAATTTTGATTACATTAAATGGAAAAGTTTTGCACAAAGCCAATGCAACCAAGATTAGAAAGGAAGCAGAAAACTGGGAAAGAATTTTTGCAACCAGTCTCTCTGATAATCATCAAAGTCTCATTCTTTTTTCTTTGTCTTTATTAATTTGTTTGTTTACTTTTAGTTTACAAGATTCAATTCCACAATTCCTTGAGTTTCAAATTTTCTTTCCCTCCCTCACCTCCCCCCCATGAAAGCATACAATCTAGTATAGGATCTGCAAATACTTTCACATTAGACATAAGTCAGGTTACAAAAGCAGATTGTACTAGATGGAATGAAAAATGGTAGAGAAATAAAACCAAACAAGAAAAAGAAAAAAGATCAAGTAGTTTGCTTCAATCAGGATTCAAACTCAATTCTTTCTAGTTATTTCTCTGGATGTAGACATCTCTCTCCACCATGAATCTTTTGGGATTGACATATCACTGCATTGCTAAGAAGAGTCCAGTCTATCATAGTTGGTCATCACACGTATGTTGTGTCTGTGATTATGTACAAATTTCTCCTGGTTCTACTCTTCTCACTCAACATCAGTTTGTATAAACCTCTCCAGGTAAATATGAAGTCCATCTGCTCCTTGTTTCTGCACAATAGTATTCCATTACATGCATTCCCCAATTGATGGGCACCCCCTTAACTTCCCATTCTTTGCAACCACAAAAAGAGCTGCTATAAATATTTTTTTATATATGGGTCTTCCTCCCACTTCTATGATTTCTTTGGGATATAACCCTAGAAGTGGTATTGCTGGGTAAAAGGGTAAAAAAATTATTTATAGCCCTTTGGGCATAATTCCAGATTGCTCTCCAGAATGGTTGGATCAGTTCACAACTCCACCAGCAATGCATTAGTGTTCCAATTTGCCCACATCCTCTGCAGAATTTGTCATTTTCCTGTTTTGTCATCTTAGCCAATCTGACTGGTGAGACGGGGTACCTCAGAGTTGTTTTGATTTGCATTTCTCTAATCAATAGTGATTTAGAGTGTTTCTTCATATGCTTACAGATATCTTTAATTTCTTTCTCTGAAAACTGCCTGTTCATATCCTTTGACCATTTATCAATTGGGGAATGACTTGTATTCTTATAGATTTGACTCAATTCTCTGTATATTTTAGAAATGAGTCCTTTATCAAAGACATAGGTTGTAAAAATTCTTTCCCAATTTCCCACCTCCCTCTTAATCTTGGTTACATTGGCTTTGTTTCTACAGAAGCTTTTCAATTTAATGTAATCAAAATTATCCATTTTGTATTTTATAATGTTCTCTAATTCTTGTTTGGTCATAAAGTCTTTTCCTCTCCACAAATTTGGCAGGTAAACTATTCCTTGCTTTCCCAGATGGCTTACAGTATCATCCTTTATACCTAGATCATACACCCATTTAGACTTGATTTTGGTATATGGTGTCTATGCCCAGTTTCTGCCACACTATATTCCAGTTTTCCCAGCAGTTTTTGTCAAATAGTGCATTCTTATCCCCAAAACTGGGATTTTTTTGGGTTTATCAAACAATAGATTACTATACTTATTGATTGCTGAATTTCGTGCATTCAATCTATTCCATTGATCCACTACTCTATTCCTCAGCCAGTACCAAGTAGTTTTGATGACCGCTGCTTTATAATACAGATTAAAAATTGGTATAGCTAGTCCACCTTCCCTAGCATTTCATTTCATTAATTCCCTTGATATTCTGGACCGTTTATTCTTCCAAATAAATTCTGTTACTATTTTTTCTAGCTCTATAAAGTAGATTCCCAAATATTTTATAATGTCTACAGTAACTCTAAATGGGATTTCTATTTCTATCTCTTGCTGTTTAATTTCAGTAGAGATATACAGGAATGCTGAGGATTTATGTGGGCTCATTTTATATTCTGCAACTTTGCCAAATTTATTTATTGTCTCTAGTAGTTTTCTACTTATTCTCTAGGATTCTCTAAGTATATCATCACATTATCTGCAAAGAGTGATAGCTTGGTCTCTTCTTTGCCTAATTTGGTTCCTTTGATTTCTGTTTCTTCTCTAATTGCTACTGCTAACATTTCTAGTACCATATTGAATAGGAGGGGTGATAGTGGACACCCTTGTTTCACTCCTGATCTTATTGGAAATGCTTTTAGCTTATCCCCATTGCATTTAATACTTGCTGATGGTTTTAAATAGATGCTACCTATTATTTTAAGGAAGGCTCCATTTATTCCTATACTTTCTAGTGTTTCTAATAGGAATGGATGTTGTATTTTGTCAAAAGCCTTTTCTGCATATATTGAGATAATCATGTGGTTTCTGCTAGTTTTATTGTTGATATGATCAATTATACTGATGGTTTTCTTAATATTAAACCATCCTTGCATTCCTGGAATAAATCCTACTTGATCAAAGTGTATTATTCTTGTGATAAATTGCTGTAGTCTTTTAGCTAATATTTTATTTAAAATTTTTGCATCTATATTCATGAGGGAAATTGGTCTATAATTTTCTTTCTCTGTTTTATCTCTTCCTGGTTTAGGTATCATTACCATATTTGTGTCATAGAAAGAATTTGGTAGAACTCCTTCTTCACTAATTTTCCCAAATAGTTTGTAGAGTATAGGAATCAATTATTCTTTAAATGTTTGTTAGAATTCACTAGTAAATCCATCTGGCCCTGGAGATTTTTTCTTGGGGTGTTCACTGATGGCTTGTTTGAATTCTTTTTCTGAGAAGGGGTTATTTAAGTCATTTACTTCCTCTTCAGTTAATCTGGGTAACTTGTATTTTTGCAAATATTCCTCCATTTCACTTAAAGGTCTCATTTCTAAAACATAAATAAGTCAAATTTATAAGAATATATGTTGGTCCCCAACTGATAAATGATCAAAGGATCTGATCAAATCCAGCCTCTGACAGCTAACAGCCATGTGACCTTGGGCAAGTCACTTAACCCCAATTGCCCTGCCTTCCCCCCTCCCAAAAGGCAAAAACAAAACAAAACAAAACAAACAATAAAAACACCAAACCCCAAAATAAAAAAAGAAAACAATACTAAGGTTACATATGCATTTAGAACATACTGTTATGGATGAATACCTATAGTTAGTTTCCATTTTCTACCAGCTACATTATTTTGTAATCTTTTGGTCTTCTCTATAATGGCTCCAAGAATATCATCACTGAAAAATCTCATAATCCTTCATGCTAAACCATCCTTGGCACTCACATCTCCCTCTTCTAAATAGTTTCTGTTATTGCCTTGTAGATTTTGCCCTCTAGTCCCCTTTTTTTCTTGTGCCTCACTTTTAGATATACTAATTCCTGCAGGTGATAGAGAAGATATTATCTTCATTAGACATTTTCCCATATCAATGACTTTGCAGTTCATTATTGACATTTGTCCTCTCCTTGGCCTTTTTTTTCTCTCAGCATTGAAATCTCTTCACTAGGTACATGCCTTTATACTCTTCTAAGAGTCAGTTGCTCCCAGGAGATGATTCCCTTTCTCCTTAAGCAGAATGAGTGGTCTCAGCACCAAATCCCCGCAGAATATTCCCATTCTAAAATCTCAATCTCCCCTTCTAATCTCTCTTCTCCCATAGGAGCTATTGGTGGTAAATCCCATCCCACTGCTGTTTTAAAACAAAATTTCCTTCTTTCTTTCCCCCTTTTTTATTCTTTCCTTTGATTCTTTATCTAGTCTTCTGTAAATGTCTTTTTCAAGAAAGACTACAGGAGTGATTTCCCCTTCAGTGATAGCCTTCGTCTTGATTAGGGTACATTACATATTCCACTTTAGCTTCTTCCTTCCCTCATCTCTTTCATGTACCCTCCCACTCTGTAATTAAGTTCCGTAAAAAACAATGCTTCACTTATTAGAGTGATGTGTGAGGTTTGATCCATAATGTTTCAGTCCTATTTCTCCATCAACACTTTCCTTTGACTTCCACTTTCACCCTGGTCTATTTGGTTTCATTTGGAAAGAAATCTCCTAATATTCTTTCTGTTGTCATTTTGTTATTCCTTGGCTCCTATATTTGTTTTTACTTGTATTTTGCTGTCTGCAGAGTTTGAGGAGCCACTTTCTTTCACAACTGACTTTCTAGGAATATTCTGAAATCCTTTTTTATTGATTGTATATCTTTTTTTACATTAATAGTTAGGTTCAAGTTTGCAGGTTAGGTCCATTTGTATTGCATCTTGAGTTCCTTTACATCATGAAATTTTTTCATTCCCTCCTATATTTTCTGGTGGATGAAGAATAGTTTTGGGCTATTTGAATTTTCTTTCATTTACATTTGAAAGTATTTCTCCTGGTAATTTGTAAATTCTGTTGTTTACCAGGGGAATTATAAAATTTCCTTACTATGTGCCTTGTAGTATGTAGCACATGGTTTTGCCCAGATGCAATCTATGGATTCCTTTTGGTTGGTTTTTGTGTACAGAAGTTCTGGGTAGTTTTTTTTTGTATTATAATGTTTAGCATTTTTGATTTATGTTGTTCTGTGAGATCTGTAATCCTTAGTCTGTTTCTTCTGCTGTCACTTCCTGTCTTTGAGAACAACACATTTTGCTTGAATGGAAATCATGTTTCATTTAAACTTATTGATTGTCATTTCTCTTCTTCCAGATGATACTTTACTTCCATGTATTTGCACTTCCAATCAGTTATTCCCTCTTTTGTTTCTTTGATGAGACTTTCCATTATGGATTCAAATTTTTGTATTCTAACCAATTATTTCCATTGTGTAGCCTAAAGATCCTCCTTTTATGACTCTTATTTCATTCTTTAACAACTCAGCAGAATTTTGCTGGGGTACTCTGATCTCTGTGGAGTTCACAGGGTCTACTGCTTCATCAGGTGTTATTAATTTTGCTTTGCCTTGCAATATTTATTCAAAAATATCTGGATTTATTTAGATGATCTAGAGGCCATATTTCCTTCTGTTATTTGGCTGTGTAGGATTACAGGAAAGTCATTTAACCACTGTTTGCTTCAGTTTACTCAACTCAACTCAGCAACTCAAGTATAATGGAAATAATAATATCACCCACCTCACAGAAATTTTGTGACAATTAAATGAGATGTTTGTAAATAGTGCTTAGCACAGAGGTTGGCACATAATAGACACAGTATAAATGCTTATTGCCTTTCCCTTTCCCCATCTGTTAGTAATATTTTTCCTATAAGTTTTTCTGCTTATGGTCTTTAAGTGAGTTATCTTCCTCCTGAGATCTTTGGTAATTTCAGACTTTTCTTTTTTTTTTATAATCCTCTATTTTTCACTTTCTGATTCTATCCTTTTTTTAGTATGGTTGTACTTCTCAGGGGGTTAGACTGCAAAACCATCTCAGCCTTCATTCATGATGGGAAAATTTACAATTAACCAGCCTTTATCTTTGCCCCAAATGACTTCTACAGGGAAAGGAAATGACCCAAGCTAGATAATGGACTTTTTCTCTCAGGCTTAGTGGACTGTCACAGAGGTATACATGTGTCCTATTCCAGTTCCTTCAATTCTTCAGTTTTCTGGTTGAGCTAAGTTGATGCACAAATTGCTGTTGTATTAATGTACTAGCCTCAGCAAGCTTCTGCACTTGGATTTCTGTGACACTGGGAGTAGGGGGAAGAGTATAGAGTTGAGTTATGTTGCAAGCCTTTGAGTCAGCTTCCTACAGCCCTACTTCTGGAATATATTGAGTAATGGGGTCTGGGAAAGAAAGGTGCTGAGCCAGCATATTAGGGGCTATGGCCTTATTTTTTGTTAGTTTATTGAATTATCTCCTTTAGATTTTTGGTGTCCCAGACCATGGAGACATATGAAATTGCTTTATCTCTTGCACAAATTTCTTATTTTACAGATGTTTGAGAGTTTGTGAGTATTGAAGAAAACATTCAGTCTTGTATTTTGATGGCAATGTGACCTGAAACTTTTTCCCAAAAAGTTATATTTCCAAAAAGTGCTATAGAAATCTAAATACTAAGAAATAGTTAAAAATGTAAACATGATCAGATCATTTCGATGGAAAGAAAGCACTGAGATACATTTTATCAGTTCCCAACCTTAATTACTACAATAGAATCCAAGTTTCTATACATCGAATCTAAACACCAACCTTCGTTGCTCCTCTCCATGCTCCCCAGAAGGAACAGTCAAACATTCATCCATATGACCGTGAAGTAACCTGAGCACATCACCCCCAATCAAGTATCCTGAAAAAGGGAAAATATATTGTTTACCATTGATCACACAGATTCATTCAATTTTTGACCTGGCACAGGTTTTGGGTAATGACAATAAAAATTAAAAAAGTAACACCTTACATTTGCTTAATTAGTGATTCATATTTCACAAAGTGAATTTATATTATCTCATTTGATACTTAAAACAACCTACTCAGATCATCTAGTCATAGAATCTTAAAATTATAAAACATTGGAGCTAGGAAGGACCTCAGAAATAATCTAATACAGCTAAAGCAATTTTTGAATTAGGAAACTAAGATCCAGAAACTTTCTGAAATTCACATGAGTTTAAAGCAGTCAAAAGTAGAATATACATGCCCTGACTCCCAGTCAAGTGATTTTTTCATTATCTAGGAAGGAACGAAGGAGAAGGGAGGAAGGGAGGAAGATACATATTAGACTTTAAACCATATAAGCTAAAACAAAAGTGAAAGAAAATATTTTTCCCCAGGAAACCTTGTTAGTAGTTGTTCAACAAAGGTTTATATGTTATTCTCTCTGGCTTCCTTGAAAGGTGCCTAAGTCACTAAAGGCTTTGAGAGTTTTATGTCTTTGCAATGTGGAAAAATGGAAGCAAGGGAGATCAGATATGAAGCACAGGAGTTTTCCCCCTGAAAAGGAAGTTTCAATACTTTGAAGAAAGGACGAGAGGAAAAGGGAGAAGTGTTGGGTTCTTCCCTTTCCCTCATCCCACAGAACAGAAAAGTAACTGGGATAGTTAATGGCAAGGGCATTTGCAGTTCCTTTCCTAAAATCTAAGCCTTCAAGGAAGATCATGAAAAGTAAACGTTAAAGGCATAAGTGGGAGGTACACATTATGTTTTTACTGAGGGGGTTTATTCAGGTGGCTAAGTGCTAAGAATAAAACAGACACAGTCCTTAGCTCCCCCCATCTCTTGCTTTACTTCAGAGGCTATGATGGGTATCCATTACTTATCATGTCATTTTATTCTGCTAAAGACTACACTTGACTGATATAACTAAACTTCTTTCACATAAACACAAGTGATTACCTCCTGTCCCTTGCATTTATTTGTGTTCTTTGTTAGAGAAATGAGGGTACAAGAGAACTCTAATGACCACATAGAACAAGAGACCTTTGCTAAAACAGTCTGGAATCCCAACCAAGCAGTCCATTCCTAAAGAGTTTCCATTCTCTAACTGAAGACACATTCATATGTTCATATGTAGTTCATATATATATATATGTAGTTTATATATATAGTTCAAACTACGTAGTTTCATAACTATAATTCCAAGGGCATAATTATTATGAACTAATAACTAGTTAGGCCTAATCAGACACCAGCCTAACCTACTGACACCTTAGGGTCACATTATAAACATTTCTATAGTTCTTATCCAGTTGAGTAACATTATATCTAGAAGATGGAGAACCCTGACACCAACATTGGCCTGCTTTCCTAGACATTTCTAAACTGTGAAACCTAAATTTGAGCTATCCTTCTCATTCTTCTCTGCTTCTGGGACCCGGGGACCTTGGGACCCCATCTAATTGAAGAACTCTTTCCTTATTATCTTGCCAATAACTAAGACTTCAAGAATTCTTAGAGACCAGGGTTTGATCTCAATTTATCTGCCCTGTTAAACAAAAAAAGCAGTTTGTGGGCATTCAAATTCTGTAGAAGACAACATGGACTATTTATTTTATATGGTACCCTTTCTTCTTTTCTAGTAGCATCAAGGGATCTACATAACCTGAATAACTGACCATCAAAATGATGTTTACTACTCTCCTACAAGCAAAGTAACATTTTATTTTCATCTAATCTAAATCCATCTGTAATAAGTTCAAATGATACCTTGGATTACAGTAAAACTCTCAGTAATCACTTAAATATGTTACTTTATCTATATTAAGGCACTGGCAGTGTGATACAGTGGAAAGGGCACTGGATTTGGAGCTGGAGTTCGACATTCAAATCTATCACTTTGGTGATAGCTTTTTGTTAGTTGCATGACCTTAGTCAAATCATTAAGTCATCTCTTATTTTTAAAACAAGAGGATGAATTCACTCTGTAGGCACTTCTGTTCTGGATTCAGATCAAACATTCAAGGATGTGATTGTGCTAATCATACCTTTACTAATATCATCAAAGAATATAAGACAATTCATTTTAAAAGTCAGCTACAATAACAGTTGGATGTGGCTCCCTAGGCTCTCCTCAGACCTCACAGAAATTTATCCTAGGCCTCTATAGCAGCAGCCTGTGCAAATGTCAAAAGTCTCACCAGATCAGAAAGATTTTTTTTTATCCCCAATTGTTTTAACCCCCAATACTGGATGCCATCTCAATCCTGCTGGATTGTTTCAGCAATAGTCAAAAACACTCTGTGTGTGTATGTGACAGGTATATGTGGAATGGGGGGGTGGTAAGGAGAATGGAGGGAGGGGGCAGAGGGAGGAAGGGAAAGAGATAGACAGACAGACTTGGACTATGTGTCTGAATTCTCCACCAGCCCAACTGTAGAGTCTGGTAGGTGTGAGGAACAGTGAATACTGATGGACTTGGAGTCAGGAATAATTGAGTTAAAATTTAGCCTCATATATTTACTAGCCATGTGACCCTGGAAGAATCGCTTAAATCTCTCTATGCCTCAGTTTTCTCATTTCTAAAACGGCATAATTCCACCTATCTCCAAGGGTTGTTGAGAGGATAAAATGAGGCATTATTGGTAAAACACTTTAGAAACCTTCACACGTTATGGAAATGCTAGCCATCATCATCATCAATATCATTATATGATTTTTTATAATTAATTTTCTGCAGTGCCACCACCTCAGGTACATATAATAATAATTACATAGAACTTTAATGATAATGATAAAGCTAATATTTATATAGAACTTTAAGGTTTACAAAGCACTTTGATTTTATCTCATTTGAGTTTATGCTTAGGATAACCTTGTGAGGTAGGTGCCACTCTTATTTTAATTTTACAGATAATGAAATTTAAGTTGAGAGGGTCAGTTGACTTGTCCTGTTTCCTGTAGCTAGTATGTGTAAGAGGCAAGATTCTAACTCAGGTCATCTAGAATCTCATCCTGATACTCTGTCCCATAGGCCATTGGCTACCTCATCCTGATTCTATTTAAATGACCATAATAGTCAGAGTTGCAGCAAGCCTGGTTAAATCTTACTGCAGGGGATGAGACTATATAATTTCTAAGAACTCTTCCAGTTTTAAATCTATGAACTATGAAGCATGAAGAGAATGGGTTGATTGTTCATAGGTCCTCAACAAAATTATTAGGAATGAATGGTCCACTGTTCAGCCCACAAAAGCTTTCTAATTAAGCAGAATCTTCCTTACCTTGGGCTGCTTCACTTCCTGAACTGATTGGGGCCACACTCCAGAGGGTCTGCTGGAATGCAGCATCTACATGTAAGATGTCACACCCATAAGACAAATGCTGCAATAAGAGGCAAAAGAAGGCATTTACTGAAATATAAAGTAAATTTCATTTGTATAGGTTTTTAGCAACTTCCCATGAAAAAATCAATCAAAGTTTTAAGGTAACCAACTTAGTGCACTGCATAGATGATATATTTAAAAGATCTTTATTGACTGTTCAAATACAAAGGTCAATAAAAAAATGGAAAGGGGGAAATTAAAAATGGAATTTCTTTTACAAAGGCATGTTTTCCCTCTCTTCAAAGAAGTTCATTCTTTTACTGTGGGATTAAAGTACCAAAAGGTAGAATATATTTTCAAGAAGAAATTTCAGTGAAATTTTCCTCATGCTATTTGCCATCATATAAGTAGCTTGAATCTAGCAGGCACATGCACTCCTCAGACTTAACAAGGTCCTTTAAAGGAAACTTGTTCGGGATGTGGTAGCCACTAGATGGTAGTATTTTCTCTCTCTCTCTCTCTCTCTCTCTCTCTCTCTCTCTCTCTCTCTTTCTCTCTCTCTCTTCCTTCCTTCCTTTTTTTTTTTTGGTAAGCAATTTCATTCCTTTATATTTTCTGCAATTAATATTCCATCTGCACTATTTATGGTTCTTTGAATACTTTTTTTATGTTCATGTTAAAAATGCACAGGATAGGAACCATCAAGATGTAGTGTTTTCTTATGGGAGCTAAATCTTATGCTCACAATCTCTTCACAGGCCTCAACAAATTGAACAACTAAAATCTGCCTTTTTACCAAAAATAGAAATCTTTATTAAAATGTAAGTCTAAATTATATTCTAAAGCAGAAAATCAAAGAAGCAAATTATGCATTGATTCCCTGAGTCTATTAATTTTAAAAATTTCGTACAGACAACTCCACAAAAACAGAAATTTTTATTAAAATGTAAGAATATTATAAAGTAATTTGAATTAAGAACTTAAAGAATTTAAAGAAAAGTATACTAAGCAAATTAAGGTACCTTGCTAGCTAAACCTTATTCTCCTATCACTACTTAACTCTAAAGTTGTAAACTCAACACCTCTTTTGGAATCGGGAGGCTGCTCTAGCATATGAATTACTGTTTGGCAGTAATATGCCCCCAGTAATAATAATGTCTATAAAGTATTTCTGCAACTTACTACTGACAAGGAATCTCTTAAATACTTGGTTTATTCACAACAAAGACATAGTACCTTGTTAAAACCTTCCCAGGACTTGTGTTCACTTTAGAAAGAGGCATATAGAACTTGTGCAACATTAGATACTACTGCCTTTAATTACCCTAAGGGTATTCTCATCTCACTCCATCCTAGATATACCACATTTGTAATATTTATGTTCAGTTCTCTGGTCATCACATTTTAGAAAGGACATAGATAAACTGGAAAGCATAAATAAAGAGTGACCAGGATGGTGAGGTGATTTTATCATGCAATACCATGTGAGGACCATTTGAAAGAACTAGGGAAGTTTAACTTAGAGAAGACAGAGGTGAAGGGAAAAGATGAGAGCTATTTTCAAGTATCTGAGGAATTGTTACATGCAGGTAAATAGTCTTATTCTGCTTAATCTTAAAGAACAGAATTAGCATCAAAGGGTAAAAGTTAGAAAGAGGCAAATTTAGTTATGATGTAAAAAAGAGATTCCATGGGCTGCCTTGGGAGAAGGTGAAATAACCCTCCCTGAAAACCTTCAAGGAAAGGCTGGATGAGCTCTCTAAACTATAGTTTTCTCATCTGTAATGAGAATACATAAGGTATCTGTTGTGTTCTCAGTACAAGGAATTCCTTATATCAAGGTAAACTGCAACATTTAATAACTAAGTACTAGAGGATTTCTCAAAGCACATTATGTGACTTGGTCTGAATTACAAAATTATTAAGTGTTGGCAATGGGATGCTACCTTATTCATTTTCAGGTAAGCTCTCGATTCACTAATGATAAACTATCTCAACTCACCTATAAAATGAGGTGAGTATAATAATACTCATGTTCCCTACCCTTATGGGATCATTTAATGAAAGGATTTTTTAATTTTTTTTTTAATTCTGCAGGATGGAAGGGAGGGCAATTGGGGTTAAGTGACTTGCCCAAGGTCAACATGGCTAGTAATTATTAAGTGTCTGAGGCTGGATTTGAAGTCGGGTCTTCCTGACTCCAGGGCTTGTGCTCTATTCACTGTGCCACCTAGCCGCCCCTGATGAAAGGATTTTGTTAACTTTAAAGTACCTTATAAATGTGAGTTATTAGTACAATCTATAATAATAGCTAAAGTATACATAAGAGTTACACAACACTTCATATACATTATCTCATTTGATAGAAGGGATAAGGACTACATATGTGATCCTATTGGTAAAGGAAACACACCGATGAATAACTCCCCCTACCAATGCTAGTTGAGTTGAAACCTCTAAACCTTATAGTCTTAGAAATTGTTTGATGCCTTGTTGCCTAGAGGTTAGATGACTTGCTCAAAGTTACACAGCAAATCTATCCACTGTGGCATACTTCTTCTCTGGCAATAAGTGATAGCATAACTAAATAAAATGTACTAGAACGCAGGTCCCCAAAGACTATAACTTTGCTTCCATATGACTGAATTTTGCTGAGTTAGTCAAGTCGTATATAATTCTTCATGATTCCATTTTGGTAATTTCTTGGCAAAGATATTGGAGTGGTTTGCCATTTCCCTTTCCAGCTCACTTTACAAATGAGAAACTGAGGCAAACAGGGTTAAGTGACTTGCCCTGTGTCATAGAGCTAGCAAGTGTCTGAGGCACAATTTGAACTCATGAATATGAATCTTCCTGATTCCAAACCCAGTGCTCTATCTACTGTACCACACAGCTGCCCATATAATTTGATAGCTCATGAAAATCATTCACAGAGTACTTCCATCATTTTCTTCCTACATACACATACTTAACAAACTACCACTTCCTGCATAATTTACAAAAGAGTCATTAAAAGAAATAATAAATGGAGTCTGACTCAACCTCTGTAGATACGTGTACAGGTATACATAGACAGAGGGCACAGGGCCAATTGAATAGGAAGGGATGATATTTAAAAGGTGAGATTGAGATGTGAGAGAGGAATATAATGAGAGGAGATGAGGAGAGACAGAATGGGGTAAATTATCTCACATAGAAGAGGCAACAGAAAAATGTTACAATGGAAGGGAAGAACAGGAAGGCAAAAGGGAATGGGTCAACCTTACTCTCATGGAATTTGGCTTAGGGAGGGAATGACATACACACTAAATAGGGTATCTCGCCCTACAGGAGAGTAGGGGGTAAGGGGATGAGAAGGGGGATGATGAAGGGGAGGGCAGGTTGGGGGGGAGAAGGTAGTTGGAAGCACCCACTTCTGAAAAGGGACAGTGTCAAAGTAGAGAACAGAACAAGTGGGGGGCGGGATAGGAGGGAAGGAAATATAGTCAGTCTTTCACATTATATCCACCATAGAAATGTTTTGCATAGCTACACATGTACAACCTATATTGAATTGCTTAGTTTCCAATAAGGGTGGGTGACGAGGGAGGAAGGGAAAGAATCTGTAATTCAAAGTTTTAAAATAAATATTATATATATATATATATATATATATATATTTACATGCAACTAGGAAATAAGATATACAGGGACTGGGGTATGGAGATCCATCTTGCCCTACTGGGAAGTTGGAGGGCGTTGGGGGAGGATATAGGAGAGTACAGATAGGGGAAGGGGGTATACAGTGGGATTGTTTTTCAGGGTGATGGGTAAGGGGAAGATGGGAAGGAGATTTATAACAAAATTTTGTGGAAATGAATGATGTAAACTAAAAACAAACATAAAATTTAATTTAAAAAAATAAAATATGCATGTCACCAAAAAAAAAAAAAAAGAGAGAGATGGATGCAATTCTTTAGTTAATTCCAAGTTAAACAAGGAAGTTAGTGTCATTACAATTTGATCTATGCTAATTAATGGAAACATTCCAAAAGTATCCTATAATAAAATGCTCCTATTTTACACAATCATATAAGCACAAAATTTGAGGAAACCATCTGGCCTAACTTATACCTGAAAAATAAATTCAACAATATACCTGATAAGTGGCTATCAAATATTTATTTAAAGACCTCCAATGAAAGAAAGCCTACTTTCTCCCATAGAAACCCATTCTACTTTTGGACAGCTCAAATTTTAGGAAGTTTTTCCTTATATCAAGTCTAATTTGCCTCTCTGCAATTCATACCCTTTATGCTTCTTTTTGCCACTTGGAGGCAAACAGTACAAGTTTGATAAACTCCCAGATCATCTGCATTCCAAAAGCTCTCTAGTCAGGACTCTTTCATCTTGTGAACTTTGTTTTTTAAGCCTAAGTGTAAAATTTTATATTTACCTCTATTCAATTTTATCATGTTAGGTTTTGTCCACTATTTCAGGCTATAGAGCATTTTCAAATAAAAGAAGCAAGCCATAGGTAAATCTTAAACAACAGAGGACCAAGAAGAGACCACTGACTCAGTTCAGTAGACACCTTCCAAATGGATGCTGAGCCATTAAAAACTACTCCTTGGGTTGGGCCACTGAACCAGTTCCAAATTTATGTAACTATTCTATATTGTATAGCCAGTATCTCTCCTTTTCACAAGAATACCATACAGCCTTTGTCAAATACTTTGCTAAAATTTAGGCAAATGCTATTTATGATATTCACTAATCTACTAGTCTAATAATTCTGTGGGGAAAAAATGTCTATATCTTGTGTGTATATTGTTGTTTGCATGTTTTTCTCACTCCTAAGTGTGTGAGCTCCTTGTAAGAAGTGACTGTGTTTTTAGCTTTCTTTGTATCCATGCTTAGCACAGTGCTTGGAACAGAGTAAGTTCTTAATAAATTCATATTGATTGACTGTGATGGTTAGTCTAGACCAGGCCTACACAACTTGTGGCCTGTAAGCACAGCCAGAGGATTTCAGGAGGTCAGTGAAAAATATCCTCTACATTTTTTGCAGGCTACCTGAAATGCTTTTGCAGGAGCCACAGGTTGTGCAGGCCTAGTCTAGAATGATTTATTATTGATAGAGTCATGCTAGTTCTCTCTGTGATAGTCATAACAGTGAAAAATTGATAACTTATATTTAGCTTTCTAGATACTAAGAAAATCAGATCTTTTTTTCTGAATTACTTACAAAAAGTCAATAATGTCCTGTTTTATGAATATGTAATTTATCTTCCTCCTTAAAATGAAGCTTTCCTTCCTTTATTTCTCCCTTCATTTCAAAAATTAGAAAATTTTCCCCAGGGGCAGAGGGCTAGTAAATGTCAGGGCCAGCAGCTGAACCTAGTTTTTTCCTCTTCAGCCAGTATACTATTCCATGTGGCTTGTCTTCAACATTTGACCATGGTCATTCTTCAATAAAGATATATGATATACATATGAATATCAAATTCTATTACAATATACATATCAGTGAATGCAAGGATATTTTCAGTTCTTAATCTAGGCTTATATATCATATATCATAGAATGATATTATATCAGTTATTCACCTGAAATTTTCCTAACTATGTTATCTGCATTTCCTTTCTTCCTATGAATTTTTACATAATGAATTACTTTTGTATCAATTAGTGTGCACCAGATTCCTTTCTTTGGACAGAGAATAAAGACAGGACCTTTTTATTCATGATTAGATGTCATTTACATATCATTAGTAAATTAATGTAAAAGTAAGTACTGATAATGTTATTACCATACATATCAAGGTCATTGTCCTTTCTTCCCCTCCCTTTTTTCTTCCTTCCTTTTTCCTTATTTGCTCTAATTCTCTTTCTGGAGCAAAAGCTTACATGAAGGAAGAAAAAAGGGAAAGGAAGAAAGGACAAATCATAACTGAAAAGGATCATAAAGATCATGTTGCCTAACTTTTTCATTTTGCAGATGAAACAACAGCAACTCAGAAAAGTTAAGGGACTTAAATCATACAGCAAGTTAAGCAGAGTCAGGTCTAGAATTAAGGATTCGTCAAACCCAATTAAAATATTATGTTCACTAAATCAATCATCAAATACTGACAGTGGATCACTTGTATATAATTGATGTGAGTAATTTGTCATCTAAACCTAAGAAGAGAATTTTAATAATCTTGATGTCATTCATTGCAACACAATTTTGTATAAAAATCAACATGTCCATCATGCTATTTTGTACTTACCAAGTATCTTTCAGAGGACACACTGACTAAGATTAGGTCATCTCCAACTCGTACTTTTTCTCCTTCTGAACGTTGTTTGGAAGCAGGGTGGATGGTCCACCAACATGCTTCACCTACAATAATATTCCAATCAATCAAAAAGCATTTAGTGAAATAGACCTTGTCCTTAAGAAGATAACAATCTAGCTGAGAGAGACATGCTTATACAGCTATTTTGAATCAAATAGATATAAAATAGATACAAGATCATTTTGGGGGAAGGAAAGCACTAGTGACTGGTGAATCAGAAAAGGTTCTATTTAGAATTTGGCAACTTAGATTAACCTTAAGAAAACTAGGGAAGAAGTAGAAGGAGAGGAAAAGTGAACTCTGGTTATGAGGGACTAAAAAGGAAATGGAGAACTATATATTTGGAAGAACAAGAAGGACTGTTCCTTCCTAAAAAGGTCAGTATGCATGAATGGGAGTAAAGTGTAATATATCTGGAGAGGTGATTTTGTAGTAAAATTGTTAAGTCTTTTAACTGTCAAAAAGAGGATTTTAAATTTGATTCTAGAGATTACATAGGAAGCTACTGTAGCTTACTGAGTATAAGGGAATAGCATACTCAAAACCTTTTAGGAAAATCACTGGCAACTATGTAGAAAATGGACTAGGTGGAGGAACTGAGGCAAGGAAAACAATTAGGAGACCATTGCAGTAGTCTAGGTAAGAAGTGTCAAAGAAAGGCCTGAACTAAAAAGGAGGCCATGTAAGCGCAAAGAAAGGGATGAATGTAAGAGATGTTGTATTGGCACATACGATAAGATTTGACAAATGAATGGATATGTGGCCTAAGGGTGAATGAAAAATCTTAGATGACACCAATGTTGCAAAACTGGGCAATTGGAAGAATGGTGGTAATACTCTTAAAAGAAATGGAAAATTCTAAAGAGAAACACTGAAAATCTCCTCTTATTTTGAGTCTCTGCAAATTCCATTAAAAACAAAGAAAATAATATATAAATCTTCAAGATCAGTCTTCTTATAAAAATATTTTCCCACTAACATATTTAAGAAAGTACAAAACAATATTTTATGGAAAAAATAACCTTCCCTTTCATGATGATAATTAAAATAGTTATTGCAAATGAGCTGTGCATGAGAGGTGGATGAAATGCTTTTTTTTCCTTAAGTCCTTTTTTAGATAAGGCACAATATCCATTAAGTGTTAACTTTTAAAATTCTTTTTCACTGACCCAAAGGGCAATGAAATTTAAAAGTACAAGGAATATTGCTTTTGCAAGGGCCAATTTATGTCATATGCACAGAGATGAACATAGTTCTTTATACTTCTTTAAGCACCTGAATAGGAGAGTATTTCTTTGTTTTAAATAATTTATGGAGGTTTCTCATTCACTTTTATAATGGTATATAATAATTTGAAATAAGAATGCAAAAAATATAATTTGGGGGAGGAAAGAAGGTAGAGATAAACCTGAGATTCAATAAAATAAATTAGAATTCTCTCATATTTTTCTCCTTAAAGTATCATAAATTTTTATATATTTGGGTGCTTCTGGATACCCCAAAACTAAAGAATTTCAATATGTGGTTATTTACCAATCTAATTAGTGAAATGAATGCTGAATTGATAAAGTATTCTCATTTTTCCAAAACATTTTCACATCAACTATTTCACCTATACTCACAGTTAGCAATTTGTGGAAAATAAGCTAGAAATAGAAGACAGGTATTGTCATGTTGCAATCTGCATGCTTTTCTTTCCCCAAGAGCCTGTTAAATCATGCAATTCAGAGAAAGCACCTATCAGAGATTAGTGTAGAACAGGATCACTAATTGTGGATCCAACACCTCTTATTTTTTTTTCTCCATCATTCTTTTTTTTTATTAATTTATTAATTTTTAGTTTTCAATATTCATTTCCACAAGATGTTGAGTCACAATTTTTCTCCCTATCTTTCCCCTACCCCACCCCAAAACAGCAAGCCTATTGAATACCCCTTCCCCCAATCTATTCTCTTTTATATCCTCTCCCATTACCCCCCTAACTTTCTAGTAGGGCAAGATGGATTTCTATACCCCAGTGCCTGTAAATCTTATTTCCCAGTTGCATTCCAACACCTATTATTCAAAGAATAAACAACAAAACATTTCTTCATTGAAGATTGAAAAGATAAAACATGATTATTTATACTCATCAAAGAAGATAAATTAAAAGACCAAAATAAAAGAAATACTGGATATCATTTAACTAATAGTCTCCTGAACAAGAAACCAAAAATATGGTAAGGGAAGCAGTTGGTCTTACTATTTAGTTAGGAATAGAAAATAGGAATACAAAGTCATCAATTCACCATGTAGTCAGTGGATGGAGCTACACTCTTGTTATATTTGGAGATGATGGATCCAAATGGATGAGTGAGTGAATGGATGAGTGAAAATTTGTAAAAAGAAAGGTAATGGAGAAGGGGAAGAGAACAAGCATTTATTAAGTACCTACTATGCACAAGATACTGTCTTAAGTGTTTTACAAATATTATCCCATTTGAATGGATGTAAAAGGGAAAGAAAGACTAAATGTAATTTCACAAACTACTATAAAATAAAAATCACTGTGGCTAATATTTTTGGGAAGCAGTACAGAACAATCTACTTTCTTCCTCAAACACAAGAAAAAGCAGTTTTGAAGCCTTACCTTGGTTTCTAACTACCTAGAGTGGAAAGGATTGATTACCATGAATTAATTCTAAATATGCTTTTGCTAAAAAATAACCCACTAAATCTACATATTAATCTATCATATCACATCCTATAATCTATTCCAATTGAATCCCAGAAAGCATTTTGTTAAAATGTCCTGATCCAACACAGAGCTCACCTGTTGTGTCTTCTTGTAACCCAACATCAAAAGCCAGTTTATCTGTTGATGACCGAGAAGTGGAAAGGCAGCAGAGGTACTAGAATTAAGAAGTAGGTGTTCATCAGTACATGTTTATATTTACGGTCAATTCCTATGATGAAAAGTAATATGCCATCGATCTGCCTCAGTTGTACCATACAACAGTCTTTTTCCATAAACAGGATACTTCTTTTCTAATCCTGGGGTTTTAATTGTCTGTAGTTTAGAACTGTATTTAAGCTGTACTGATCAAGATTAATGTCCCAAAGTGAATTGTCAATTTCTATATGCTTCAATTACCCACAAAAGACTGAAGAGAGACATATTGGCAGTGAAAGAATTGCTCCCTGAAAAATAAGTGACTGAGGACTAAATTATACCCTCTGACATGTTGTATACATCTTTTATGGGAACTCCATGAATATAAAGAGTAGACTGTAGTCCTGAAAAGTATAATTCAAATGAGGTTAGAAAGAATATGAATTTTAACTGGGAGAATAGAGGAAGTTGTGGCTAAAGTGAGAATAACCACAAAGAGGAAATTAAAATTCCCATAAGGGAGAAAAAAAGAGAGGGGACAAGGCAGTATTGACAAGTGCATACTAGCTGAGATATGGTTTTTCAAATCCTTGAGTTAGCAGGCTTTGGGTCTATTACTCCCTTGAAGTGATTTTTAAAATAATGTAACAACAATAATACTACTTATACTACTTGACATTTTAAACAGTGATTGAAATTACAAATCATCAGGAAAGATACTTTTCTCATTCATATTCCATAAGTACTCACCACTAAATCATCCCATCTAAAAAAAAAAACTTTAAAAAATTATGAGCTAATATCCCCTTACAGACTTTATGAAACCAGTTGCTTGTTATTATAATTTAATTGTTAGTACCCAGAGCTCCTGACTGTGTAAGGAAGGAAAAATTCTGCCTGGAACACATGGCAAATGACTTCAACCTGTTTACTTACCATACCACTGTAGGAATGTCGTAATAATATGGCATGTCCATATAGGAGCGTCCGATGGCCACCACCTTGGGCAGTCTGAGCAGACAGAAGAAAAAGGAGGAAAGACATCTTGAAAAAGAAAAACCTACCAACATCCCTATAATTTTCTGGACTTTCCAAATATCCAATAATTTAAAATATCAAAGGGCCTTTCTATAAGGTATCATTTCTGATCTTTCCATGTAATTTCTAAATATTATATTGTTTACATGTTACATTCATAAAAGACCTCAAGAAATTAGAAAGGTTTATTTCAAGAAAACTTTTATATATAACATTAGAAATGAAGGTGATGGAAAGGGGTTGAAAAAAATACTGTTTCCATAAACAAAAATGCTTATAGGAATGTTATATTCAAGAAAATATTTATTGAAATAGGCAAGATATTAACTATCCAACATTTCATAAACTTTTGTTCCTTAAATATCAATCTAAATAATGGATTTTTCTTGCCTTGTTTGGATATGTTAACTTTAATGGGACATTATAACACCAGACTTAAGATTTACGAGTAACCAAAACTAAGATTAACTTAACTGACAGTTGTTTGACTTTTACCAACATAAATGTATGAATAAAAAACAAAGACAAAAGTTCTGTATAATATTAACAACTCTGACTGGAAAGATAATATCTATTTATAAATATCTGAGTATTCTTGGGAAAGCTGAGAGAGCTGCCTCAGTCTCCTTTCTGAATTTCCTTTTATTTATACTTTCATGTTTTTCCAACTCTTTAAAATTTGGGTTTTGTTTTTCATTATTTCAAATGTGAAATTTTTTGTCAATGTGAATGAAGTTTATATTAAGACTCACAAATCTGAAAATAAATCTCATTGGAGTCCATTTAAAATGAAGTTACTGTTAAAATTTTAATGGTATCACATAGTGTATAACACTCTTCTAATCAGACACTATGAAAATCTTACAAAGTTACTACTCCCATGCCTGAGCCAGGAAGAATGGTTACATTGCCCAGTCTGAAAATCTTTGGCAGATCACTTAATCTCTAATCACTCCTTACCTTTGAAAAAGAAATATTTTAGACTTGTTGCCATTTTGGCTACTCCAAACTTTTAAAATTATATATTGTTAGACCTGTGTTAAAATTCCACCTCAGATAATGACAATTTGTCTGACTTTAAACAACCACTTTCCTTCTCTGTGCCTTATTTTCTTCATCTACAAAATGGGGTGCCTTAACTGTATGGTCTCTAAGGTTATCTTCCAGCTCTAAACTTATATCCATCTAAATATATGTCATAATATGTACATTCATCATCAGTTTGGTCTTTTCTATAGGCTAAACTTTTATGAGTGGCCATGGATTTCATCACAAGACTATGTAGTATTCTGGAATTTTTTGCAATCAGCATAATTTTACTTGCAAATATGAGCTACTCATGCACATCAACTTAATTTTCATAAGTAAAGTTTTTATAACCTAAAGTATTAAAAAGTCCAAATGTGGTTGCTCCATTGTGGTTGATGATAATAGAAACATTGACAAACATTTACAAATCTGTTCTTTTTTGCTTATTTGTTGTCCTCCTTCCAGTTTCATCAAAAAAAAGTTATTTGAAAGATATACTTTATTGAAATCTCAATAAAAAAATTCCAAGGTCCATAAAAAACAATTTGGAAACTGGCCAACTGAGGAATTCTCTTTAAAATCAAAAGCAGAAATCAAAATAAATTGGGGATAAATAGTTCTTTCATATTTAGACCATTAATTTAAGTAAATGCTATCCATACTTTACATTTCTAACAAATTCCCTATTGGAAGGAATTCCCTTCCCATCTATTTAATTCAGAGACAGGGTTCTCATCCTTTACCTTTCCTTTTAAGTGAGATTAACCACTTGAGAATCATACTTGCTCTGGAAGCCTTAAGAATTTCATTCATTCATTTGAATGACTATAGTTACATTGTATACCAACAAAAAAAGAAGAGTATTATAAAAAGCTCATAAAAAGATCCCAAAATTATTGATGAGGTATGGGCTCTGGGAGGCCCCTTGAGGTCTCCTTGAATCTTTGAGATATAGGCGCTGGGACCCTTGAACTCTGATTAAATCTCATCCCATTTGATGAGGTATTTGCATGAGGCCATAAGCCTTATGTTGTGGCTGGGCCCAGACCTCTTTTACTAGCCTAGCCCTCCATTGTCCATCTACTTCCCACCTGTGAGCCTATCAAAATATCAATCTACCCTTGAATTGGCCTAGCCCACTATTAACTGTTGGCTCCAGGTAGCCTCCAGCAACTTCCCACCCTTACATCAACTCATTTACCTCATTAACTCCTTCTGAAGACCCTCTCCAAACTCCTCCTCTAGACCACCCCTAGATTCCTCCCACAACCATCTGCATATAAGATCCCATCTTCCCTCCATGTGGTGTGAGAGTGCCATAGAATGACCTAGCACAGACTTACTCTGTGCCCAATACAAGCAAACTTTTAATAAACTTTGCTTTTCTTTGGCTGAGAAGACTTGAGTAGAATTCATTCAGTAGGACCCAGCATGTTGGTATTTTGGGGTCTCCAGAGCAACCCTAACCCTCTTTATGGGTAACCTCTTCATTATGATTATCTACATTCCTTAATTCACATCCCATCTCTATTAATGATCATTAGTTTAGTTTCCTTCCAATATTTATGTAAAGGCTACCTAGGCTCTGCCAAACTCTTAAGAAATGACCTCAATCAATAGACACTCTTTAAGTACCAAGTTTATGTTCAAATGACCTATGCTCACTCTTGGAGATACCAAAAGAAAAGTCAAATAATCTTCACCTTTAAAGA
Organism: Gymnobelideus leadbeateri; assembly: GCA_011680675.1. Classification (NCBI taxonomy): domain Eukaryota; kingdom Metazoa; phylum Chordata; class Mammalia; order Diprotodontia; family Petauridae; genus Gymnobelideus; species Gymnobelideus leadbeateri. Next base: position 189,229 of record WOXC01003173.1, read on the forward strand.
GCTTAAATTCTATCAGAGGACTACAATAAGGTCACAAGTAAGTAAATAAAAGGATATATGCAAGGTATATAAACAGTAATTTGGGGAGGGTAGTACTAACAGAGTAACAGGAAAACCTCTTGAAAGAGGTAGTATTTAAACAGATTCAAGAAGCCAAGAGTTCCAAAAGGTAGAAGTGAGGCATTTTAGGCATGGGGGTGGGGGTGGAGGCAGACAGATTATGCAAAGAAATGGAGGGGGAAGACTGGATTATCATGTATAGGAAATACCAAAGAGACCACCTTGGCTAGACAGAAGAATGAATGAGAAAAAGTCATGTCATGAACCCAGAAAGATAGGTTGGAATCAGAGGGTGAAGAACTTTAAATGTCCAGTAGAGACATTTGTATTTTATCCTAGAAGCAATGGAGGATGTCTACAGTTTCTTGATCAGGGAAATGACATGGTCATAACCTATGCTTTAAGGACATCAATTTGGTAGCTATATGGAGGGCAGACTGGAAAGAGCTTGAATGCAATAACAGTATAATTATAAAATATATACTTCTTCCACATCTTAGTGTAATTCAGTTTGTATAGTATTGATACTTTGATAAAAAAAAAAACCACTAGCATGAAACCAAACTATACTTTACCAGATGGTGTGGTACAGTGGACAGGTTGCTGAGGAGGTAGGGCTGGAGTGCGATGGGGTGGGGAGATTCAGGCTATCTTATTTAGAAAAATCTAATGACAACATTATCTTTCTAACATCCAATGGTACTTCTGAAGTCCTATTTAAAGGATGAGTAGAGTATGCAAAAGATTTAATGTATAAATATCAACATCAATAATTATTTAAATACATATTAATACAGTATAACTTGTTATTATATTACAGAGCAACCCTAACCCTCTTTATGGGTAACCTCTTCATTATGATTATGTATATTCCTTAATTCACATCCCATCTCTATTAATGATCATTAGATTCTTCTGATAGAGATGTTAGTTTCCTTCCAATATTTATGTAAAGGCTACCTAGGCTCTACCAAACTCTTAAGAAATGACCTCAATCAATTTCTGAGGAAAAATCTGAGGAACAATGCTACTTGGAATTATTTCCAAAGTAAACTGGGTCATTTAATTTATTACTGTCATAAATTTAAAATGCTAACAGAGATTAGCAAACTATAGTATATAAAATTAGAAGAGTGGTGATTAATAAACCTTATCACTATTTGCACAGTTAAATTGCTGGTTCTTCTTATTGTTTTATAAAATATTGGTTTATTCATCACTCTTTGGAATTATTGCTAATTAAAGGGTACTTATTTTTGTCAACTATATACCATTTAGGTATTTCAAAGATTTTTTTTTAATTTGCTCATTTTCTTTAAGTAATCATAGGAAACTTGGAGTATTTCCCATAACTATTTTTTTTTGCTTTTTGGAGGGCAATTGGGGTTCAGTGACTTGCCCAAGGTCACATGGCTAGTAAATGTGTCGAGCGTCTGAAGCCATATTTGAACTCAGATCCTCCTGACTCCAGGGCCAGTGCTCTCTATTCACTGTGCCACCGAGAAGCCTCATAACTATTTTATTTTAATAATAAAGAGGATCTTGGACAATTTAGGTAAATCCAACTCAGATTTTTTACCTTTTGATGCTTTTTTACATCACAAAATTATCTATTCAAACAATGGAGTCATGAAATATACAAAGTAGTTTAACCTATGTTACAAAACAAAGAAGCAAAAGGAAGAAGTGAATTTTGGGGTTTCCAGGCATGTAATATATATACCTTCTTTCTTATATATGACACAAAGAAAAATTTTAAATTAACAAAATACAATAATTTTCTCAACTTGGACATGGAAGAAATTGATTGCTTCATAGAAGAAAAGAATATGGCTTTAATTTGTCTTCTCCTTGAGCTCCTGGTTAATCTCTCTAAAGTAAGAAGGCAAACATAGCATAAGCCACGTTCAAAATTCCCACAATACATATATATGTGTCATTAGTTCTTACCTAGTCCCAATCCCTGATGGCCCAGTAGCAGACATCCAAGCCTACCATCATCACAAACATCATCATCACAAAAGAATTGTAGTTAATAAATAACCTATTTTCAGCAAAAATGAGGCAGCTAGATGGTTCAGTGAATACAGCATGGGCTTGGTGAGGAAGAGCAGAGTAAAAATCTGGCCTCAGATACTTACTAGCTGTGTGACCACAGGCAAATCATTTAACCTTTCCCTCTTTTCCTTTACTTTGAATCAGTTTCCTCTGCTGCAAAAATGGAGATAATAGCACCTACTTGCAGGACTGTTGTGATGATCAAATGGGATAATATTTTTAAAGGTATTATATACATAATAAGTGTTTGGCATACAGTAGGTACTATATAAATACTAGTTAGTAGTAGTAGTAGTAGTAGTAGTAGTAGTAGTAGTAGTAATATAAAAATATGTCTGACAAACCTAGTTTGATAATGCATATGATATGGCAATTGTGATAGTATCTTGACCAACAAATTTCCTCAGGAAACAGCTCTAGCTTAATGACAGCACTGGTCAATAGGAAAACATCAGTCTGCTTCCAACAGGGTAAGCAATTTTACTTCAGGTGGGAAATTCAAAATTATTTAAAAATGAAAAATAAAAATAAGGGCCACTTCCTTTTAAGTGTTTTAATTTGATGTAATTTCATGCCTATGGCCTATATTAATAAAAATTTAACTGATAGGCATGAAAATATACAGGCCGTTGGGCTGGTGGTGGGAGTTAAGGGTAACCATGGACATATATGAATAAGAAATTAGACCTAAAATAAATATATTACCTCTCCTTTAGGAGTGTACTGCGTCTGGCTTAGGGTTTAATTTTCCTTCTCTTCTACTCTAGTCAAAGTGATTATCATTCCTTTGGATTGTAGTTCAGCATCAGCTCTGAAATTCAGACTTACAGTTGCATAAGACTTATTTAAAGTCAGAGGTGACTCGACCATGGTAATATAGACATTATAGATTAGAGACAGGATTTGAACTTAGATCTTCCTGACCCCAAGCCAGCTTTCCATTATGTCACACTGACCACCAGTGAGGTTAATTTTCTCCAAAACTGCACAAAGATCTTGATAAAGAAACAAAAAAAATCATTACCTAACCAGGGAGGGGGAGACTCTAAGTAGATCTGCATATAACTCAAAACTATAGCTTAGATTAATTGAAAATGATGAGAAAAACACTGTAAAATATATGTGACAGCCTTTAAATTGGCAAAGTGAGATGGGAAAATTATACAACTATCAGAAAACTCAGGCAGGTTGGGGGGAAAAAAAAGTTGTCCTAATTACCTAAATATTTTAGGCAAAAGTGGTTTTTCTCCCTGAACTGTCATTGACCTAAGTCTCTTTTTAATGACATAAGAGTCACATTTTGTTTTTTTACCTTTAAGTTTTAAATACCCAACACGATCTTAATTCAGGGATTTCTTAACAACTAAAAAAATGTCATAGCAACTAACTTTTTATCTGAATTATTATAAAGAAATTAGCATGTAAGGTGAGAGAGGAAACCCATTTCCTGTTGCAAGAGTTCATTAACACTGATCTGTAGCTACCTGGTGGCTCTTCCATTTTCTCTAAGGATATTTTTCTCACTAAGGTATTCAGAGACAGAAGGGATTGAGTATGAGAAGCCCAAAGAGGTTAAATGATTATCCCATTCCAATGTTCTTTCCACTCCACAACTAAATTTTGACATAGCATGTTGAATGTATGTTTGTTAATATTCTATAAATGCTTACTATGTGAAAGAATGAGAATGCATAATATTGCAAAAACCCATAGTAAAAATTCCTAGTAAACACTGAAGAACGAGAATACAGGGTGCCCCAAAAGTCTTAGTGACGCTTTAAGTTTAAACAACTCTTAAGATGTTTGGGACATCCTGTATATATAGGGAGGTGGCAATGAATAAAGGGGGTGAAAGTGGGTCTGGGGGTGGATAACAGAAATGAAGACTTGATTTCAAGTCCTACCTCTCACAAATGCTAGATACTGTCTGAGACTATAAAATTATAGACAATCTCACAATCTGATTTGGTGGAAGGAGTTTCCCTATGAGTAGTTATTTAACTTGATGAAATCACCGGTCCAAATCTCCATGTCTCTACCAAAATGAAAACATTATAGTCAATCTTATAATGTAATTAAATAACAAAACTTTTCATTAGAGTAAACTAGTCCTACTTGTCATATAGACAGACATCTTTAGTCACTGAACACACAGGAATTTTTTTTTATTAACAAATCTATCAGTACAGATTTCATTGGAAGGGCTGTATCAGTACATACAATTGTTAATATAGCACAAGTTAAAGTGTATGTTAAAGATACAGATATATAGATATATACATGCATGCACACATATACAGGTATATATATATATACATATATATATGTATATATATATATATATATATATATATATATATATATATATACACACATACACCCATCTCTAGAAGGATTCTATATACAGAAGAAGATGTTGGGGTAGAATAAATAATAATAATAGCAATAACCATAGCATTTATATAGTTTCTACTCTGGGTCAGGTACTTTACATATATTATTTCATAAATGGTCAATATGTATAAAACCTTAATATGTAAAACACAATCCCTCAAAGACATGGGAATATGTTGAGGCCAGGTAGCCCTGCTATAGTTTTTGGGGGATTTTTTACTATAATCGTGTATTGTTAATGTATTTTTTCCTTATTGGGAAGAACTTTCCCATCCATTAATAGGCCCATGTGACCTGCTTAGGTTACATGGAAGCCTAAGTCACATGAGTTTGAGTCACATGAGCCTGGGTCACGAGGGTTGTAATGCCCTCTGACCCTGAAGAAGTGTATATATATTCTAAGGTTAACATTTTGCTTTGGGGTTCACTCATGGGAAGAGTATTCATGTGATGTAGCCAAACGAGACTCTGAGTAGCTGTTAAGGAGCACCCTGGCCTTGAAAAACCAGATGTTGGTGCTTCTCTCTCTGGTAACTAGGTATATATGTAATGGTTAGACAGTTGGATCTATCTGTTGATCTGTGATATATGTATTATTTGCTCAGTCAGTTAGAAGCCCTGTCCATTGGTCTTTATGCTATTATTTCTGCTTGTGATTTCTGTTTGTATTTTCTCTGAAGTTCAGGGTGCTGACTTTTCCCCCTGAACTAAGTAAATGATATATATGTTTGATTAAAATAAGACTGTTGATCCCTTTTGAGTTGCTTTCCTTTAGAAAAGCAGATAAAAGAAGCTGTGCTAGCAGTAGTCCTGTGTGCTGGTGTTAGTGGTCTTACACCCCTACACCAGCTGCAAATATCATTGATGTTACAAACTACACAATTCTGTTGTTCAAGGGCACAGGAAGTATGACTGCTCCAGATTTAACTCTTTTTACCCTCCTCTAATGATAGTAGATAAAGAGTTCTAGTATTGAAGAAAAATATAAGGACTATAATCTGGTTTGTTTTCTTTAAATAAATATTTCCAAAGTTATCTTTCAAGACCTCAAAAAAATATTTGTCAAAAATTTAGGAGTTCCCTCAAAAGATGTTGATGACAACCATTCTTGCCTGCCCATTCTGTGTAACTCTTGCCCATGACCTCCAAAAAGTTCACCAATGGGATTCACCTAACATGAGAGAAACCTTTCATAGTTCTGATACCATAAAGGTACCAGTGGAACACTCTGGCTGTCCACCTTTTATCCCTTGTTCTCAAGACATGAACAGTTCATTTTCCCTTTCTATCATAAAGTACTTTAATGACATTCTTTATTCCTGTTCCTCAGAGCTGCTTGTTGTTTATATGCTTACTATTAGTGTTGTTCTTTTTGAGAATATCTTCCCCAGGTTGGACATTCACTGGTCATTCCTGTCAGGTCAAGTCCTGTCCCACTGCTGATCAGCCAAGAAGCTTTGACCTACTCTTTTTCCAACTAGGACTAGTTTACTCCTCCTTAAGCAGTTCACTATTTTGTTTCTGGACTTAAGACACCAGATTAACTTTAGCCCTACTAAAGAACTCCCAAAATCAAGAGATCCACCAGAATTAGCATCCCTAGTAGCAGTGACTAGGAAGGCACCACCATGATTGGCTCCTTGGTTTTCAGCCTTCTCTTACCCACCATTTGTCTTTCTATTGCCCTCTGTGTAATGATATCATTAATATATCAAAGGAAGCAATGAACAAGGTTTCAGGGCCACAAAGTAATACTGGCAAAAAATTTGTATTTTTGAAGAGATCCAAGGCAGAGACAGGTGGAGGATGGATTCCCTGTGGATGATAAACTCATGAAGATCTCTTTGCATATAAGACACTGTGCTGATTACATCAAGCCCCAATTTAATGCAGATACTCCAGAAAGAGACCTCTTTTCACTTAAAGGACTTTGGTTAGTTCAATCACATAGGAAAGACCAAATGGATGAAAAATGTCTGACTGGAGAGGAGCCAAGATGGCAGAGAAAAGGCAGCTACTCACTGAACTCTCTCCTAAACCCTGCCTAATACCTTTAAACAATGCCATAAAACAATTCCTAGAGTGGCAGAACCCAAAAAAGAACTGGTGAAATAATTTCCTAACCAAAGACCACTTATAAGGTCAGCAGGAAAGGTCTGTTGCACCAAGGTGAGAGTGCAGCACAGTCTAGTGTGGTCCTGCCAGCACAGACCCAACTACAACAAACCAGGAGCAGGGCTTGGGAGCCAATGAATCAGTAACAGCTACTTCTGAAGCTCTCAGTCCACAGATAGTAAGGGGGTAGAACACCCCATCAGAAGATTATAGGTGTCTCTTTGCTAGCGCTGAGGCAGGGACCATACTCAGATCCAAGTCACAATCCTGGTGTATGAATAGAGACTGAAGTATAATGTTATCCTTTTATTTTTTTTTCCTTTTTTTTTGTTTTGTTTGTTTTTGGGCAATGGGATTAAGTGACTTGCCCAGGGTAACACAGCTAGTCAGTGTCAAGTCCCTGAGGTTGGATTTCAATTCAGGTTCTCCTGCGTCCAGAGCCAGTGCTCTATCTACTGCAGCACCTGGCAATCCCATTACTTTATTTTCTTTAGGATTTTTTTTGGGGGGGACATGGGGTTTGGTCTATATTTTCTATTACAACATGACAAATGTGGAAATGTTTTAGATGGCTACACACATATAACTCTATATCATATTGCTTGCCATCTCAATGTGGGGGATAGGAAGAAAGAGAATCTGGAATTCAAAGTTTTAAAAATGAATGTTAAAAAACTGTTTTTACATATAATTGGGGAAAAATAAAATACTATACATTAAAAATAAAAAGAATGCCTGTCTATTGTCCACAAGATCCTATACAGTTTTTCTAACCATATGTATATCTAGGAAAGACAATACATAAGGACAAAGAGCTGGGTCCAGAATTCAAGCGGAAATAAGGCCGAATTCCTATCAGAAAACTGCAAAGCACTTTTACCGTCCTCAGATTTCTCATAATGTCAAAGGTCAATCTTTTCTAAAGTTCAATTTAATAAAAAAAATTAATTCATCTATAAAATATGGGGATGAGGAATTAGGCTATGTGATTATTTTCTGTAGATGAGTTTTATTTTTATAAAATAGAAAAATAAATATGTATGGGAAGGGAACATTTATAAAATATTTCAAAGACTTACCTTCATCATGAATTTCTGTAGGAGCATAAAAAGAAAAAAGAAAGTATTAAACATTCAGTTGTTCAAAGATTTCCAAAACTGAATTTTTCTCTGGAAGCCAAATGGAGTTCTCTGAATTATAAAACATAAAAACACATTTGTCATATTGTCATAATAATGCTTATATTAACTACATGTGAGAGAGCAAAAACCGCACCAAAAATACATTTTTAGAGACATTTTTGAATCAATTCCCTTCTTTTTAAATATTTGAAGGCATGCTAAGCTTTAATACAAGTATTAATATCCAGTTTACTTAGGCAGAGAGAAAACAAAGTGCTGTTAGATTTAGAACATATGAACACTATTAGTAAGTGTTGTACCACTTCATTTCAACTTTTCATACCAAAAAAACACCATGATCCAGAGAGCAGAACAAATAACTACAGCAAGGTTAGTACATTAGAAATCAGTAGATGTGGCACCTCTTAATGTGAACTACTCCATTGAAGGGCTAATATTTCATGCAAAATGAATGTAAAGGAATTCCTTAGGTACTACTTATCACAAAATATGAAAAACAAAGAATCATGAAAATACTATCTAAGGGAAGACTGGAAACTTCCTTTTAAAATGCCACATAGTACTAATTGTATTGATAATTTTTTTATCTTATTCAATTATTTTAGAATTCCAAATAATAACCTCCTTGAGGTTCTACTTTCCTTGAGAGTAAAAGTATCTTTCCTTTGTTTCTATTCATATTTTCAGATCTTAAGGCAATGCCTAGCACATAGTAAAAACTTACTAAATGTTTCTTGACTTGACAATGATAGGTACTCCTAGAATGTTTCTTCTATATTCCTAGCATGTTTTTTCAGTGTTTTTCCTATGATTTTATACAAAGAGTCAGCAGTATTAGAAATTACATTTTATTTACAAACTTGGAGGCAAATATTGTTCCAAGAGAAGGGACACATATGCGTGCTTAAATCAGCAATAAGTGAAAGTAAGGAAAAAGAATCTCTAATATGAAAATTATCTTTTAAACACAAGTACTCTAGCTCCTCGATATCATATATTTAGTACTGAATGATAGCTATATTGAAGTCAATTTCTATCTTGGAGCAAATTAAGGACTCTCTCAGAAAATTTGCCAAAAACAATTTCAATGCACAGTTTTGAAGATACGAACTTTTAAGATAGATTAATAATTAAATTATAACATTAATAATGCTGCTCTTAATTAAAGCTCCCTTAATTAATTACTACCAAATATTTGAAGATCTAAAAGAGAATTGTTACCATCAGTGGAATAAGAGACAAGTTTGACCTCATTATACAAAATGAAGATGGGTAGAGAATAATAAAATTTTGCCAAGATAAGTCACTGGTCATAACAAATGTTGTTTTCAAAAAGTCAAAAGGTACCTCAACACATGGAAATCACCAGATGGTCAATACAGAAATCATACTGATTATATATTTTGCAACCAAAGACAGAGATGTTCCATACAGTCAGTTAAAACAAGACCAAAGGGGCAGGTAGGTGATGCAGTGAATAGCATCAGTGCTAGTCAGGAGGACCTGAGTTCAAATCTGGCCTCAAACACTTAACACTTACTAGCTGTGTGACCCTGGGAAAGTTACTTAACCCCAACTGCCCTGCCTTCCCCCCCTAAAAAAAAAAAAAAAGACCTACAGCTGACTATGGATCAGATCATGAACTTCTTATTGCAAAATTCAGACTTAAACTGAAGAAAGTAGAGAAAGCCATCAGACCATACAGGTATGACCTAAATAACACTCCTTATGAATAGGAAGTGGAGGTGATAAATGGGTTTAAGGGATTAGATCTGATAGATAAGAGTACCTAAAGAACTGCAGATAGAAGTTTGCAATATTGTACAGGAGGAAGCAACAAAACACATGCCAAAGAAAAAGAGCAAGAAAGCAAAATAGATGTCCTATGAAGCTTTACAAATAGCTGAGGAAAGAAGGAAAGTGAAAGATAAAGGAGAAAGATACACCCAAGTAAATGCAGAATTCCAGAGAATAGCAAGGAGAGATAAGACAGTTATCTTAAATGAACAAAGAAATAGGAGAAAACAGTAAGACAGGAGGATCAAGAGATTTCTTCTAGGAAATTAGAAATATCAAGGGAAATTTTCATGTAAAAATGGGTATAATAAAAGATAAAACTGGTAGGCATTTAAGAGAAGCAGGAGAAATTAAGAGGCTGTGGAAAGAATTCACAAAAGAGCTATAGAAAAAAGATCTTAACATCACAAATAACCATGATGATGTGGTTACTGATCTAGAAACAGGCATCCTAGAGAATGGAGTCAAGCAGACCTTAGGAAGCACTGCTAACAATAACACTGGGGAAGATAACAGAATTTCAGCTGAGTAATTTAAAACTAAGCTAAAAGATGATGATGCTAAAGTGCTGCACTCAACATGTTAACAAATTTGGAAAACACAACAGAGGCTACTGGATTGGAAAAGATCAATTTACAATCCTATCCTCAGGAAGAGTAATGCCAAGGAATGTTTGAATAATGAACAACTGCACTCACTTCAAACACCAGCAAGGTCATGCTGAAGATTCTGCAAAGTTAGGCTTCAACAATACATGAACTAAGAATTACCAGAAAAGTAAGCTGGCTTTTGATGAGACAGAAGAATTAGAGACCAGATTGCCAACATTCAAACACATCTACTTGTGCTTCACTGACTACTATGCTGAAGCCTTTGACTATGTGGATCACAACAAAATGAGGCAAATCCTTCAAAGAGATGGAAATACCTAATCATCTAACTTGTCTCCTAGGAACCTGAACCAAGAAGCAAACATGGAACGACTGATGATTTAAAATTGGAAAAGGAGCATGGCAAGGCTGTACATTTTTACCTTATTTACTTAACTTATATACAAAGGACATCATGCAAATGCAGGCTGGATGAATCTAAAGCTGGAATTAAGGCTCCTGGGAGAAATATCAACAACTTCAGACATGCAGATGATTCCTCCTCTGATGGCAGAAAGTGAAGAGGAATTAGGAAGCCTCTTCATGAGTTTGAAAGAAGAGAGTGTAAAAGCTGGCTTGAAGTTTAATAGCAAAAAAAAACCTCCCAAAAAACGAACCTAAGATCTTGGCAAGTGCTCCTCATAGCCCCCCTGGCAAACAGAGCAAACGGAAAAAACAGAAGTAGTGTCAAATTTTATATTCTTGGCCTCAAAGATTACTGCAGACAGCCACTACAGTCATCAAATTAAGACACTTGTTCTTTGGAAGGAAAACTATGGCAAATCTGGACAGCATACTGAAAAGCTGAGACATCACCTTACTGACAAAAGTCTGTATGCTCAAAGCTATAGTTTTTCCAGTGTCAATATATGGCTGTAAGAGTCAGACTATAAAGAAAGCTGAGCACTGCAGAATTGACACTTGAATTGTGGTCATTGTGGAGAAAACTTTTGAGAGTGCCTTGGACAGCAAGGAGGTCAAGTCAGTTTAAAGATATTAATTCAGGCTATTCGCTAGAACATCAAATACTGAAGCTGAAGTTTAAATACTGTGGCCATATAATGAGAAGATGGCATTCATTGGAAAAGACCCTGATGTCAGGAAAGATTGAAGGAAAAAGGAAAAAGAGACAACAGAGGGAGAGAATGATAGATATTGTCATGGAAACAATGAACATGAGTTTGAACAGACTGCAAGAGTGGAGAATAGGAGCTGGGATGCTAAGGTTCCTCATGTCACAAAGAGTCAGATGAAATTGAATAATAACAACAACAAAATGGTTAAACTGATGCAATTTGTCTCAACTGGGCTAGGACTTCGGAAGTTTTCTTTAAAAAAAAAGTCACCTGGGGCAGCTAGGTGGCACAGTGAATAGAGCGCTGGCCCTGGAGTCAGAAGGACCTGAGTTGGGAGCTGGCCTCCAACACTTAATCCACACAAAACAAAAAAAAAAAACCTACCCGTGTAACCTTGGGCAAGTTACTTAACCCCAATTGCCCTAAAGGGGTGGCTAGGTGGCGCAGTGAGTAAGAGTGCCGGCCTCGGAGTTGGGATGACCCGAGATCAGATCTGGCCTCAGAAAATGAGCACTCACGCATAAATAATGACTAGCCTTGTAACCTTGAGCAAGTTACTTAACCCCAATTGCTTAAAAAAAAAAAGTCACCTAAGTTTAAAAACTAGCAATTGAACTCCTTAAAATTTTGTAGAGATGTAACACAGGGTCATTCTATTTGTTATGTCCCTTTATAATTTCTAATATCCAAAGAGTTAAACAGAAGGAAAAAAGTAGAAATAGAAAAACAACAATAAAATAAAATTTTATTTAAAATAAAATTTCTATTTAAATAAAATAGAATTTATATATGTCAGCAGGTTTCCATGAGACAAAACTGCAAACCTTATTGAGAGTAACCATAGCACAGATCATAAAAGCACATTCTATATTTTAAAATGGCAATAAATTAATAATTTAAGAGTTAAAACAGTAAATCTTAGTTCATATTTGTATAATGTTAGTTTTGATAGTGTCAAAATTGCCAAAGTTGCAACTTTAGAAGGACTGAATGATACTTTAAAATACCCCTATTCATTTTTTAAAAATAAAACATACATATGGGGAGGAAAAAAGGGAAGGGTTTACTATAAGATGCATTCTGAAGCTGAAAGGGTGTTTAAGAAACCAATTCAGCCCAGAAAGGTTAAGTGACTTGCCAGAATAAAATCACTGGTGGAGGTGGGTAATTTCACAGTATTTTCAAAAAAGATCTTTGACTTGCTTGCCTTTTTTCTTTGCCTATTTGTTTTCTTGGGGTATGGGTAAGAAAGGTAAGACTTAGCAAGGAAATGGAAAGATGCATTAGAGAAGTTGAAAAGTCTACTTCAATAAGATATTAGGAAGGAAAGGGATCTGTATGGAATTTTTAACCATTAACTTATGATGAAAAACAATGACCAGGAAAACACTAAAAAGGAATTCCTAGATAATGGAGAAAAAATAATGAAGAAACTGTCCTTGGTTTATGTCAGAAATGTTTCAGATTTATGTCTAGGACATATGTTACTATGTATTCACTAGGCCCAGTAGTGGCACAAAGCAGGTATTCTAATAGTGCTGGCTTAGAGGAATTTTCTGGGTGAATTATCATTTTACACAAGAACACAAAAGGGAAACTTTTTAGTTCTTGGAACTAAAAAAAGTGAGTAAAGCTAATTATCTCAAAGACAGATTAAAATGCTTTTGAGATGATAGATTAAATACTACTGTAATTGCACAGAAATGCTGAAAACAGTAAGAGTGTAATGCAATCAAAAGAATCCTAGAATTGGAGTTTAGGTATGAATCCTAATACTTGAAACTATCTTTGTGATCCTGAGCATATCATTTTAACCATTCTTGGCCTCAATTATGTAAAATGACAGATGACCAGTAAGGTCCTTTGTAAACTATGATTCAACTCACTATTATATCAGGTTCACAAAGAAAAAGGAAAAAAAAACAGGAATGGGAACACTAATTTGATAGATTTCTTTAAAAAAGGCAGGTTAGTCTTTAAATCTATTGCACAGAGATTTACACATTAAAATCACTTAAATATTTTTCATTTCACAACAGACTAATCTGCTTTCAAATTTTCAGTATGTGGCCATAATCTTCCTTATTTGGAACCCTGTTCAGTAACACTAAAAGAAGTGAATTGACTTAGCCCAGACAATGGTTCATAAGAGAAAAATAAAAATGGCAACCTTTTATCCTATATATTTAAAATTAGTTGGGGGCAGTTAGGTGGTGCAGTGAATAGAGCACTGGCCCTAGAGTCTGGAGGACCTGAGTTCAAATCCGGCCTCGGACACTTAACATTTGCTATCCATGTGACCTTGGGCAAGTCACTTAATCCCAAATTCCCTGACTTCACCCCCTGCAAAACAAAAAATAAAATAAAATCAGTTCCAAAAGGGGAGGGAAAATCACTTAAGGACCCTGAAAACCTACTCATTACAGAGTAGATAGCAAAATTCAGACTGAAAAAAAGTTTGGCAAAGAAATGATTTTTCATCTTAATTAATGCCCTCATGGATACCTGGAAGTTTTAATCTGTTTTTTGTTTTGGGGTGTGTGTGTGTGTGTGTGTGTGTGTGTGTGTGTGTGTGTGTTTGGCAGGGAGGGGTTATTAGTAAGATAGAATTATTTTATTTTTTAAAAAAATACAGCAATACTGTATTAAATGCTTCTCATATGCTTAAAAGAACTTTAAACTTGTCTTATAATCATCTTCTGGATAGTAACATAAAAAGAATGAGCACATTTCCATTTGGAGTCCTTTCTACTACTGTCCAGAAAGCATAAAAAAAGATAGGAAAGACTAGGAAGCAAGCAGAGTAGATTTTTTTTTTTTTTGCTTTTTGGAGGGCAATTGGGATTAAGTAACTTGCCCAAGGTCACACAGCTAGGTTTTTGTTTGTGTGTGAGTTAAGTGTCTGAGGCCGGATCTGAACTCAGGTCCTTCTGACTCCAGGGCCAACGATCTACTCACTGCGCCACCTAGCCGCCCCAAGCAGAGTAGATTTTTTAGATTATATTCAAGGCTTATGAACCCCAAGATCAAAAGAGAAAAATAAATATTTGAAACTAAAAAGCAATATGATTTCAGTCTGACAATTTCTTAAATAAAAAAATCTCTTTTAATTTAAATCACTATGGCATTGGATCCTTACACAAAAAACAATTTCATAGGCCAATTTTTGCCATACCCATTATAATTGTTACATTAAAAAACAGTGAAGCTTTATTGAAAGTCCACAGTTCCAGAGAGAGAAAGCAATTAAAGCCCTAGACAGGTTTTGTTTTCAAATTAAAAATATAGTCAAAGCCTTCATAGAATGAGTGAATATCAGAACTAGAAGAGACTTTAAAAATCATTTAGACCAATTTTGTTAATCTGCAAATATATAAGTGAGGCCTCGAAAGATTAAGTGACTTGTCCAAGGTTACATAGATGAGATGCTAAAGATAATCAATGTCACCAGATACACCAACAACAATATGTGAAAATTGATAGTAAGACCCATAGTTTACCAACATTCCCAAAGAAGGCAGAGACTATGTTGTAATTATATTTCTATCTCCTTTATTGCCTATCACAATGTATTATAAATAGTAGGTACACAATGATGATGACTTTAAATAAATGAACAAGCAAACATATTTGCAAGGATGCTAGGTAAAAATACATTATACTAAGGGAATGAGGAGAAGAATGCCTTAAAAAGCCAAATTTGCCAGATGGAAAAAGAATCTCAAAAGCTCAGTGAAGAGAATCATTCTTTCAGAATTAGACTGGAGCAAATGGAAGCTAGTGACTTTATGAGAAATCAAGATGCTGTTAAGCAGATCCAAACAAATGAAAGAATAGAAGGCAATGTGAAATATCTCATGGGAAAAACCACTGACCTGGAAAATAGATCCAGGAGAGATAATTTAAAAATTATTGGACTACCTGAAAACCATGATTAAAGAAAGAACCTAGAAATCATCCTTCAAGAAATTCTCCAGGAAAATTTCCCTGATGTTTTAGAACAAAAGAGCAAAATAGAGGTTGAAAGAATCCACCCATCACCTCCTGAAAAAAGACCTCAAAAAGAAAACTCCTAGGAATATTATAGCTAGGTTCCAAAATTCCCAGATCAAGGAGAGAATATTACAAGCAGCCAGGAAGAAACAATTTGAATATTGTGGAAACACAATCAAGATAGCACAGGATCTGGCAGCTTCTACACTGAGGGACTGAAGGGCTTGGAATATGATATTCCAGAGGGCAAAGGAGCTGGGATTAAAACCAAGAATCACCTACCCAGCAAAACTGAGTATCATTTTTCAGGGGAAATTATGGTCATTCAGTGGAATAGAGGACTTTCAAGGATTCTTGATGAAAAAAACAGAGTTGAAAATTTGACATTCAGATACAAGAAGCAAGAAAAGCTTGAAATGGTAAACAGGGAAAAGAAATCATAAGGAACTTATCAAAGTTGAATTATTTACATTCTTACATGGAAAAATGATAATTGTAACTGATGAAACTTTTCTCAGTATGAAAATAGCTGAAGAAGGGTATATGGGCATATGAATACATATGTGAATGTGTGTATATATGTTTAGAGGTAGATAGAGGGCACAGGTCAAATTCAATAGGAAGGGATGATACTTAAAAGGTAAAATTAAGAGGTGAGACAGGAATGTAATAAGTGGAGATGGGGAAAGACAAAATGGGGTAAACTATCTCATATAGAAGAGGCAAGGAGAAATGGTTACAATGGAGGGGAAGGACAGGAAGGCAAAAAGGCAAAACTTTATTCTCATTGAATTTGGCTCAGGGAGAAAATGACATACATACTAAATAGGATATCTCACCCTACAGGAGTGTAGAGGGTAAGGGGATGAGAGGGGGGATGATGGAAGGGAGGGCAGCCTGGGGAGGAGGGAAGTTGGAAGCACCCACTTTTGAAAAGGGACAGGATCAAAGTAGAGAATAGAACAAGTAGGAGGTGGGATAGGAGGGAGGGAAATATAGTCAGTCTTTTACAATATATCTACTATGGTAATGTTTTGCATAGCTACACATGTACAACATAGACTGAATTGCTTGTCTTCCCAGTAAGGGTGGGTGACAAGGGAGGAAGGGAATGAATCTGGAATTCAAAGTTTTAAAATCAAACGTTTAAAAATATATAAATACTATTACTAATACTATTTTACATATAATTGGGAAATAAGATATACAGTTATTGGGGCACAGAGATTCACCATGCCCTACTGAAAAAATCAAAGGGGGTATGGGAGAAGATATGGGAGAGCACATTAAAGCATTTGGAAAAAAATACATTATACTTCTGCCTTTTTCTTCCAGTCTTATAGACTTGCCAGTTTATTTTTATTACATGCATTACAGTATAATGGCATCTATGAACATTTTGGAAAAGCAACTAGAAATTCTGTTGTTTCTCTTATCCACATTTATAGACATGAATTTTAGCAATATCCTTTTTTTTTAAAAAAAACGAGGGCAGGGGGGTTGCTTCTTTTTTCCCACCTCAGAAATAGAGAAAATAGCTCTTAAGTAGAAGCTCCCAATTAATCTTTTAGTATATGTATAAATAAACGACTTCAATACTCCAGATTTCAACGTGGACACTATTAAAATTATGTAAAACAAACTTCAGGGGAGTTTTTTGTCTGGTCAAATTTAATATATACTTATGCATAAAGTTTTAGGGTATAAAAATTCCTATCAATACTTTATGATCATCAGTGCTTTGAAAGAAATCTAAGAACATCTGACTACATATTATGCCAGTTTACATTTTCACATGGTCAATTTTTATTACTATCAAAAGAGTGAGGTTCAAATCCCAGTGAGTTTGCCATCAAACCTTGATATGTGTCCCCCATTTAAAACCAACTTGTTTTCATTTCTTTGAACCCTGATCCACAATGTGCCACTCTAAAGGTACCCAACCCTATTACTATGCAGTTAGGCAGTGCAGTAGATAGAGTACTGGACCTGGAGTCAAGAAGACTGTCCTTCCTCAAATCCTGCCTCAGACACTTAATAGCTCTGTGACCCCAAACAAGTAACTTAATCCTGTTTGCCTCAGTTTCCTCATCTGTAAAATGAGTTAGAGAAAGAAATGACAAACCATTCTAGTATCTTTGCCAAGAAAACTCCAAATGGAGTCATGAAAACTCAGATATAACTGAAAAATAACTGAACAACAACTACTAAGCTCTTTGGAATGCTTGCTCCATATGTCCAAATTAGGTTTCATCTCAAATCTTTTCCTTTCTCATCCATTCCATCTTCTTGCATTCACTAAGACCTAGATCCCTCATAATGATACAGCTTCCCTGCCTACCTTTTCTAGCACTACTTGCACTTTTATTCATTCATATCAACTTATTAGTTGTGAAGGACTAATTACTCCTTGCTCCCCACTGCTACTTCTAAAATCTCTCTCCACCACCATCAATAACCTCTTCTCCTTTGAGGTCTACTCAATTTATATTTATCACCAAATCAAAATTCTAACTATCCACAGACATCCAGAACATTCTCAATTAGTTCAGTGCCTATATCACAGTATTTCCTCCCTAACCACTATCCTCATACTATAGAACTTCAACATACATATTGATAACTCCTTCAAACACACTAACTTCCTAATTCTTCAACTTACTCATTTCCGGTGACATACTTCTCCATCCACTGTATTACACAAAGAGATGGTTAGTCATATCACTGAACTAGCCACCACTCACTTGTGTTTCACATACAAGTTTATGAACTTTGATCTCCTTTTATCTTAACAATATCTTTTACTATTTCACCTCTCCATCTTCCTCGAAACTTCAAACCTGGTCCTTTATCCTCATTGAGACCTCCTACCCCTAGACTCCTCAATTCTTTTCCAGACCATCACCTTGCATTAACTACAATCTTTTCCCTTCCCTATCTTGTCCCCTTGATGAACCAGTTCAACTCCACTCTGTCTTCTTTTCCTGAGTCCCTTTATCCATTATCCTGTTGAAGATCTTGTCTTGACAAACCTCAGCCATGGATTACTGCCCCCCAATCACAGTCTTCACTCCTACGTATAGGCTACTGGATATTGCTGGAGAAAATCATGAAGCCCTTCTGATTGACATCACTATACATATTACCTAATCTTCACTTGGCACTCACTGTGTAAAGTCAATCCTTTCATATCTCCCTAAAAAACTCACTATCGCACTTTCAAAAATATCTTTTCCAAAGCTTTTTTATCCCCCCTCATGGCTTCGACAGTTTCTTATTCCCCTACTCTGTCAGTTGAGAACCTTGCTTCATAATTCACTGAAAAAAAACCTAGGAGGGGTCACCAAGAGTTCTCTTCTCCCCTGTTTCTAATTTCACATCATTCTACTACTATCTTCTTCACCACTGTTCCCCATGAAGAAATGGCCCTTCTTGTGAAGATAAATCACTCTACATGAACAAGTAATCCTATTTCATCTTGTTTTCTCCAGCAGACTGCCCTATCATCTCCACTCTCTCACTTATCTTCACTCATTCCCTATCTCCTGGTTGCTTCCCTACTACCTACAAATACATCTATGTCTCATATATCTTCCCCAAACTCTCACTTGCTGTGTCCAACTCTGATCCTTTAACTTCTTTTTTGTGGCCTTCTACAACAGATTCTTCTACTTCCTTTCCTCTCACTCTCTTCTCAATTCTTTGCAGTCTGGCTTCTGATCTCATCTTTCAACTGAAATTGCTCTCCCCAAAGTTACCATTGACCTCTTAATAGCCAAACCTAATGGCCTTTAATCAATCCACCTTCTTGACCTCTCTGCAGCTTCTGACACTGTTGTTCACTCTATTCTCCTTGACATTCTTCTCTCTATTCTCTCTAGGCTCTTCAGATACTGCCTTCCTACCTATCTAACCACCCCTTCCCTCCATTGGTAGATTCTAATCCAAATCATACCCACTAACCCTGGGTGTCTGTGAAGGCTCTATGCTGGGCCCTGATGCTCTCATCTCTTTTCCCTCTGTTCTATCATTCTAGGAGATCTCATCAACTCCCACAGTTTCAATAATTACCTCTATGCAGATGTCTCTCAGATCTACTTGTCCACTTATACTCTGTCTCACACACTCCAGTCTCACATCTCCAACTACTTATCAGACATCACAAACAAGATGTTTCATAGACAACCTTAAACTTGATGTGTCTTAAAATCATTGTTCTTGCCCCAAATCCTGCCCTCTTTATTCCTTTCTGACTACCCAGAGTACCACCATACTCTCAATCACCCTGGCATAATCCACAGTTCCTCATTCTTTCTTGTGTCCCATAGCTAATCAATTGTCAAATCTTGAGTCTATTTTCATATGATCCCTCATGTACACTCCTTTCTCTTCTGACACTGCAATCACCCTGGTACAGGCCTTCTTCACCACACACCCAGCCTAATGCAAAAGCCTACTTGTTGGTCTCCCTGCCACAAGTCTCTTCCTACCCTAATCCATCCTTCACTCAGCTGTCAAACTGAGCTGCCTAAAGCATATGTCTTACCATATCATTCCCCTACTCAATAAACACGGGACTCCTGATCACCCTCAGGATCAAATATAAAATTCTCTGGCTTTTAAAGCTCTTTATAACCTGGACCACTTCCTATCTTTTCGGTCTTCTTATTCTTTACTCCCCTCCAAGTACTCTGCAATCCAGTGACACCAGCCTTCTCCCTCCAAGGAGCTATAGATTGAGTTATTGAAACAAATTAGTGGTAAAGGGAAATGACTAAAATGTAGAATTATACTTGTTAACCGAGGATATAAAATGAAGATAATAATAAAAGTAGATTTGCATATTACTCTTAAGAAAATTGTAGATGGATACAAAATACAAATAAAGTTGACTGATTTTTTTCAAGTGTGGATAGATGGAAATATAAAGAGGGGACCAGGAGAAACCAGGGTTATAATATTATTTATGGAGAGGCTATTAATAAATTCCATATAAAATGGAAGAATAGCCAAGTTCAGCCCTCAAAACATGTTCAGTATGCTAAACTGAGACAATACCCACATGCACTTCCGAGTATGCTCAGTATGACTACTTTCTGCTAGCCACATGTTAAAGAGAGAGACTTTTGACTAACTATTGAGTTGGAACTGAATGGACATATAAAGGCTTTCCTCATGAGGCAACTTAATCCTGATATGGGCATCTTCAAAAGCTGCCAGGAAGAAAGAATAAAGCACCTCAATTAATAATGAGTGCCTTCTGAATGCCTCCTCAGTTGTAACTCAGCAGCAAATCAAAAGGTTCCTCTTCTTCAAGTGCTAAACAGACTGGAAATAATACTTACACATGCACTGAAGTCATTATAGGATCTATAATTAGCAAAGCACAATGTGCATATTAATACACCCTACTATACTCATATTACTTTGAATTTGGGGATAGATTAGCTCTTCAAGATCTCTACTGTTGTACTGAGGGCAGCTAGGTGTATAGTGGATAGAGTGCTGTGCCTGTAGTAGGGAAGACTCTTCTTTGAGAGTTCAAATCCGGCCTCAGACACTTACTAACTGTATAACCCTGGGCAAGGGTCACTTAACCCTGTTTGCCTCAATTTCCCCATCTAGAAAGTGAACTGGAGAAGAAAATGACAAACTTTGCCAAGAAAACCCCAAATAGGTCACAAAGAATCAGACACAACTAAAATGATGAACCACAACAACAATGCTAATAATTCTCAAATCTACCTAACCTTCCCCAACCTCTCTGCTGACCTCCAATCTTGCATCTCCAACTACCTTTCAAACATCTCAAACTGGATTACAATAAAAATCTTAAATCTCAACACGTCCAAAATGGAACTCACTATCTTTCCTTCTAAACACCTCCTACCATACCTATTATTGTAGAGGATATCTTCCCAGTTCCTTGGGCTCCTAAAACATCATCCTCAACTCCTCCTTATCTCTCACATGCTATATACAATCTGTTGTCAATTTCACCTTCGCAATAGCTCTTGAACAATCCTCTTCTCATCCTTGATACTGCCATCGGTATGGCACAAGTTCTCGTCATCTTATCCCTGGACTACTGCAATAGCCTGATGGTGGGTCTGCCTGCCTCAAGTCTTTCCCCACTCCAATTCATCCTCCATTCATAGCCAAAGTGATTTTCCCAAAGTATAGGTCTGACTATGTCACCCCTACTCAATAAACTCCTACTCAATAAACTCTAGTGTCTCCTTTTCACCTCCAGGATCAAATACCAAATCCTTTGTTTAATACTCGAAGTTCTTTAAAACCTCGCTAGCCCCTTCCTACCTTTCTAGTCTTCTTACTACCAACCATGTACTCTTCAAAGCAGTGACACTGGCCTCCTTGCAATTCCACAAATAAGGTAGTCCATATTTCAGCTCTGTGCATTTTCTCTGGCTGTCTCCCATACCTGCCATGTTCCCTCTCTTCATCAATTCTACTGGCTTCCTTTAAGTCCCAACTAAAATCTTATCATCTATAAGAAACTTTTCCCAATCCCTCTTAATTCCAGGGCCTTCACTCCCTTAATTATTTTCTACTTATCTTGCAAATAGTTTGATTTTAAAGAATTGTTTGTTGTCTTCCCCATTAGGCTGTAAGCTCTTTAAAGACAAGGAGTGTCTTTTGATTCTTTTTGTATCCCCAGCATTCAGTATACTGCCTGGAATATACAAGGTGCTTAATAAACATTTACTGACTGATTGAAAAAATATAAATTTCTAGAGTAAGTGAACTATTTCATTATTCTTTGTATTCCCTACCAATAACAGTACCTGCCTAAGTATAAGAGTTTAATAAATCCTTAACTGATAATATAATACATTTAAATTAGAAAAAAAATCAAATCATACTATTACCTGACCTTAAACAGCATATGAAACTGCAAGGCAGTATCCAGACCCATTGAATAAAATTAGTTTGTACTCTTAATATTGTGATTGCTTTCTACTGGTAGAACAGGCAATGTAAGCAAAAGGTCAAACACAATAGCAAACATGCAATAATAGTTCAGATCACACAAAGTTTTAAACATACACTGAGGCACATACCCATTTTTCTATATCAATTTGCTGTGGAAAGAAAAGCCAAAATAAAAGTGAATAAAATACTAGTAAGGTAACGATCACTTAAATATCTTCATATAGGGTTTCCAGTGCCAATCTTTCAGATTACTATTTTCTTAGGCCATTTAATGCTAATGAAAAAAAGTTACTCACTCAAATCATAATACTTAACCTAGATGCATATAATATTGAAAAGTAAACCAGTACAAAAAACATTGACAGACATAAAGTTGAAAATATGCAGATGCATAAAACATCCATGCAGGTCAACAAACTCAATGTATACTTGAATAAAAACAGAAGAGTATACTAAACAATATCATTATATGCTCCTTGCTTAGGAGCTATTCTTTTAAAATTTTGATGCATTTGAATATATGTATAATATGTATATAAATAAGATATATAATACATATAAAATTTGTAATAGATAAAATATGCATTCTTCTCATCTCAATCTTCCTTACCTGTGTCATATATGAACGCAATATAAGAAGAATCATAAAAAGGCAATTCACATGAAGACAAAAGTGCAGATCTTAACAAGTAAATCTGAAACAATTTCACAACCAAAAAGAATTCAAAGAACATCACATTACTGAGGTGTTTGAGTTTATTTCCTAATGTGCCGTGTTTGGTTTTTGTTGACAGGCAGTATGTAGTACTGATCAAATGCTAACCTTGAAGCCAGGAATCAATTGTTTCACTTGCTGCTTGTGACATAATAGTTGCATGACCATGGTCCAGTCAGTCACTTGGTTTCTCAATAATTCAGTCAATTGTCTTAGAATTAGAGATGAGCTACTCATGTACATTTACATATGGAAATTCCAAACTAGGGATTCCCTCCACTAATAAAACTACAGATGAAGGCAAAACACTGTTCACTGAATGTTTTTTAAATCATGAAATTATCAAAGGTTAGCTACCTTCCCAAATGTAATATGCATAAGAGCCCATGACAAAAGATTAGAACGCCAAGAGCCAAAATCAACAGCACAAGATCAGATGAAAAATAATTCCACAACATTATTTGAGAGGTGTAAGTGTACCATGAAAATTCAGTTATGTCAATCTGTTATTAAACAAAATTATATTGTATAGCAAAGTTTATGAAAAAGAAATTCACTTAACAGATATAGGCAAATTCCCATCCACTTTAGTATATTATCTGTTGATGGTATATCATACAGAGGGGAAACGTATTACAAATAAGCATAATAATGGACTTGATCCATTGTATGAATCTTGTATGATAAAAATTCAGTCACTCAATTAGAATATATTGTGTTGACTTCAACAGAAATTTGTCTAAAGACCTAATGAACATTTCTAAATCAGGCTCCCTAAGTTTTTCTCTTAACATTCTAAGAAGAACAAAACGCTACAAAGAGAATTTGAAAGCTGGGAATATTTCTAAAACAAAGCTAAAAAGAAAGGAAAGACCTACTGAGTGGGAAGAAAAGCCTTAATTCACTCATTTTCACTATAACTCTCCCAGGATATCTAACTTCTGTAAACACTTGGATTTTAGATAAATATCCATTTCCAATAGAGTAATATGGTTTAAAAATAATGAGTTGTAAATAAAACTAAATGAATGTAATCCACTTAATGTGTATAACATGCAAAAAAGTACCAATTTGAAAAAGAATATAGAAATCCTCAAAAGTTTGTTCTAAAAAGGAGGAGCTGTGGTTATGTTTATTAATTTATAAATTCTCATGTCTCATTCTTTCCTGAGAGAGAAAAAAAGAGGGGGGAACTCAATTAAGTTTCCCAGCAAATTTATATTCACTTAAAAATGCTATCAATGATGTCCAGATTTACCTAATACATAATTCACATTAAGCCAGAATGACCTGTTTCATCATAAGTTTTTTGTTTTTGTTACAAACTTAAACATGTGATTTCAAAGAAGTGATATAAATGACTCCAGGATTTACCTCTCAAAAATAAATGACTTTGGAAGAAAGAAAACTGAAGTGGTCCATTTAACAGAAAGGTCATAAAGCTTTTAGATTTTTTTAGATAAGATTACATACATAGACTTTCAGAAATTACACACACACACACACACACACACACACACACACACACAGACTTTCAAAAATGAAATCAACTGTTTTCTCTGGAAATCAAATTCTTTTTTTTTTTTTTTTTACTTTTTTAACATTTGTTTTTAAAACTCTCCCCTCTCCCCTCCTCACCCAACCCAACTGAGATGACAAGAAATTCAATATAGGTTATACAAGTGTAGTAATACAAAATATTTCTATGGTAGTCATATTGCAAAACAGCATATTTCCATCCATCCTATCCCACCCCCTCATTTATTCTATTTTCTCCTTTGACCCTGTCCTTTTCAAAAGCGTTTGCTTCTAACTACCCTCTCCCACAATTTGCCCTCCATTCTATCATCACTCCTCTTATTCCCTTCCCCTCTACTTTCCTATAGGGTAAGATGCCCAATTGAGTGTGTATGTTATTCCCTCCTTAAGGCCAAATCCAGTGTAAGGTTGATTCATTCCCTTTCACCTTCCTGCAGTTCCCCTCCATTTTAACAGTGTTCTCCTGACTCCTTTATTTGAGCTAATCTACCCCAATCTATTTCTCCCCCTCTTCTTCTCCCAATACATTCCTCTCTCACCTCTTAATTTTATTTTTTGATATCATCCTTTCACATTCAACTCACCCTGTGCCATCTATGTATACATGTACATACATATACACAAACACTTATATACATACACACATACACACACATGTATACATACATATAGATGTATGTATATATACATATATAATCCCTTCAACTATCCTCATACTGAGAAAGGTCTCCTGATTTACAAATATCATCTTTCCATGTAGGAACATAAATATATCAACTTTAATAAGTTCCTTATGATTTCTCTTTCCTGTTTACCTTTACATACTTCTCTTGATTCTTATATCTAAAAGTCAAATTTGATGTTTAGCTCTGGTTTTTTCATCAAGAATGCTTGAAAGTACCAATCAATTTACCTAAAAACTACTTTATAGAGTTAGACAAAATAGTATCAAAATTTATTTGGAAGAACAAATGGTCTAAAATATCAAGGGAATTAATGAAAAGAAATGCTAGGGAAGGTGGACTAGCTATACCAGATTTTAATCTGTATTATACAGCAGCAGTCATCAAAACTGCTTGGTACTGGATGAGGAATAGAGTAGTGTATCAATGGAATAGATTGGGTATACAAGATCCAGCAGTTAATGAGTATAGTAATCTACTGGTTGATAAACCCAAAGACCCCAGTTTTGGGGATAAGAATGCACCATTTGACAAAAACTGCTGGGAAAACTGGAATATAGTATGGCAGAAACTGGGCATAGACCATTATCTAACACCATATACCAAAATCAAGTCCAAATGGGTGCATGATCTAGGTGTAAAGGATGATACTGTAAGCAATTTGGGAAAGCAAGGAATAGTTTACCTGACAGATCTGTGGAGAGGGGAAGACTTTAGGACCAAACAAGAATTAGAGAGCATTATAAAATGCAAAATGAATAATTTTGATTACATTAAATTGAAAAGCTTCTGTACAAACAAAGCCAATGTAACCAAGATCAAGAGGGAGGTGGGAAATTGGGAAAGAATTTTTACAACCTATGTCTCTGATAAAGGACTCATTTCTAAAATACATAGAGAATTGAGTCAAATCTATAAGAATACAAGTCATTCCCCAATTGATAAATGGTCAAAGGATATGAACAGGCAGGTTTCAGAGAAAGAAATTAAAGATATCTATAAGCATATGAAGAAATGCTCTAAATCACTATTGATTAGAGAAATACAAATCAAAACAACTCTGAGGTACCACATCTCACCAGTCAGATTGGCTAAGATGACAAAACAGGAAAATGACAAATGCTGGAGAGGATGTGGGCAAATTGGAACACTAATGCATTGCTGGTCGAGTTGTGAACTGATCCAACCATTCTGGAAAGCAATCTGGAATTATGCCCAAAGGGCTATAAATAATTTCATACCCTTTTACCCAGCAATACCACTTCTAGGGTTATATCTCAAAGAGACCATAGAAGTGGGAGGAAGACCCATATGTACAAAAATATTTATAGCAGCTCTTTTTGTGGAGGCAAAGAATGGGAAATTAATTGGGGACCATCAATTGGGGAATGGCTAAACAAGTTGTGGTATATGCATGTAATGGAACACTATTGTGCTATAAGAAACAAGGAGCAGATGGACTTCATATTTACCTGGAGAGGCTTATACAAACTGATGCTGAGTGAGAAGAGTAGAACAAGGAGAAATCTGTATACAGTCACAGACACAACATATGTGACAGACTGGACTCTTCTCAGCAGTGCAATGATATAAGTCAACCCCAAAAGACTCATGAAGGAGAGAGATGTCTACATCCAGAGAAATAACTAAAACGAACTGAGTTTGAATCCTGATGAAAGCAAACTACTTGATCTTTTTCTTTTCATTGTTTGGTTTTATTTCCTCTTTAACATTTTTCATTCCATCTAGTACAATACACCTTTGTAACCTGACTAATGTCTAATGTGAAATTATTTGCAGATCCTGTGCTGGACTATATGCCATAGTAGGTGGTGGGGGGAGGGAGGGAAGGGAAATTTGAAACTCAAGGAACTATGGAATTGAATCCTGTAAACTAAAAATAAACAAATAAATTAATTAAAAAAAAAAAACGAATGCTTGAAAGTCCTCAATTTCATTGAATATCCATATCTTCCCCTGAAGTATTATACTCAGTTTTGCTGGGTAGGTGATTTTTGGTTTTAATCCCAGCTCCTTTGACCTCTGGAATATCATATTCCAAAGCCCTTTGATTCTTTAGTGTAGAAGCTGCTAGATCTTGTGTTATCCTGATTGTCAATACTTAATATACAATACTTAAACTGTTTCTTCCTGACTGCTTGCAATATCTTCTCCTTGACCTTGGGAATTCTGGAATTTGGCTATGATATTCCTAGGAGTTTTCTTTTGGGGATCTTTTTCAAGAGGTAATTGGTGAATTCTTTCAATTTCTATTTTGCCCTCTAGTTCAAGAATATCAGAGCAATTTTCCTTGAGAATTTCTTGAGAGATAATGTCTAGGCTCTTTTTTTGATCATGGTAAATTATCTCTCTTGGATCTATTTTCCAGGTCAGTGGTTCTTCTAATGAGATAATTCACACTGCCTTCTATTTTTTCAATTGTTTGGATTTGTTTTATAGTAGCTTGATTTCTCTTAAAGTAATTAGCTTCCATTTGCTCCAATCTAAATTTGAAAAAATTATTTTCTTCAGTGAGCTTTTGAAATTCCTTTCCATAGGGTCAGTTCTGCTTTGTAAGGCATTATTCTCTTCATTGCCTTTTTGAACTTCTTTTGCCATTTGAGTTAGTCTATTTTTAAGGTGTTATTTTCTTCAGTCAGGCTTCTGACTCATTTTTCATGATTTTCTTGCATCATTCTCATTTCTCTTCCCAATTTTTCTTCTACTTCTCTTACTTGAATTTCAAAATCCTTCTTGAGATCCTCCATGGGCTACAACCAGTTCATATTTTTCTTGGAGGCCTTTGATGCAGGAGTTTTGACTTTGCTGTCTTCTTCTATGTTTTGATCCTCTTTGTCCCCCAAAAAAGATCCTAACCTGATTGCACTTCCTCTGTTTGCTCATCGTGCCAGCCAATTACTTAATTTTTGAGCTCTTTTCCATGGCAGAACTCTGCTTCCAGAGTGGACAGTACTGTGTCCCAAATTTCTGGGGTTTTGTGCAGTTGTTGTCAGAGCTTCTTCCAGGCACCTGGCTCAGAACTGTGAGGAAGACTTTCTCTCCATAGCCTCAACAAGCTCTGTCATTGGGGTGAGTGCTCCTCACCCCAATACTATCACCACCCAAATATGTGACCTAGATCCAAACAGGGCAAAGCAAGAAAATCTTGCCTCAGTGCCAGCAGAGAGATTCCTGCAATTGCCCTCTAGACAGTCACTTGTTCCCCCTATAAGATATGTAGGCTTGGAGCCAGAAGCAGTCACAGTGGCAACAGTGGCAGCAGTTGCAGTTGCTGCCAACCCCAAGGTAAAGGGGCGGACTGTGCATTTCTCTCACCCAGAATCAACAGAGTGTGCTGCACTGACCTTTTACTTTCTCTTTGGCATATATGAATTGAGAAGTCGAGAAATCACCACAGCTGCCAGTGATTCACTCTCCTGAAGTTAGCTCTGCTGTTCTCTGCCACACTTCTGGGCCTACATGGCTCAAGTGGGACTGCATTGTGCCCTGAGCCCCTTGCGATAGCCCTTTCCTGTTGGCCTGCCAGGCTGCCTTCAGTGAAAGATTTGTTTCTCTCTGTCACTTTGTGGGTTCTGTAGCACTAAAATTTATTTAGAGTCATATTTTACAGGTAATGGAGGAAGTTGGAGCAGGAGCTTAAGCAAGTTCCTGCTTTTACTCCGCCATTTTGGCTCTGACTCCTGGAAATCAAATTCTAAATTATGATTTGTGAAGAAAGCTTATTCTCAATCTCAATTCTCAAAACTCAATCTATATTCTTCAATGACCTGCCTCTCTTCTACATTTCTTCTAAAAGACATCAGAACAGAAAAGGCTAAAAGTAATTGCATAAGAGATACAAAATCCAGCTACAAAAACAACATTAGTAAGAATTATGGTTTAATTACCAACAAGTAGAGTCAAGCAAAACAAATACCTGTACTGGTCATGTCCAAAAGAAATATGCTTCAATCTGCACTCTGAGTCAATCAATTCTTTATCTGAGGGCAAGTAACAAGGTTCGGCTGAGTCCTTTAGAATTAAAGTTGGGCATAGTGTTGTTGACCAGATTTCCTAAGTATTTCAAAGATGATGGTCTTTTTGTTCATATTTACTTTCTTATACTTTTCTTTTTTAATTTTTTTTATTTTTTATTCTTTTGCTTTTTGGAGGGGGGAAGGCAGGGTAATTGGGGTTAAGTGACTTGCCCAAAGTCACATGGCTATTAAGTGTTAAGTGTCTGAAGCTGGATTTGAACTCAGGTCCTGACTCCAGGGCTCTATTCACTGCACAACCTGGCCACCCCTCTCATACTTCTCTTTATTGCTCTTTATTTATTATAAATAATATTTGTAAGTCAATGTTTCTACACACTCTTTGCATCAGGAATGATTAGAAGACCTCTATTTCATTAAAAATCCATTTTTCTCCTATAAGATTATTGTTTTGCTAGGTAAATTATTCTTGGTTTTAACACTTTTTTTTTCTTTTGGAATATAGTATTCTGAGCACTCCAGACCTTTATAATGGAAGCTACTTAATCTTATGATTCTAATTGTGACAGTTCAGTACTTCAAATTCTTTTTTTTCTACATGCTTATAATACTTTTTTTCTTTTGTCTAAGAACTAGATTTTGGTTATCATATTTCTTACTGTGTATGTTCTGAGGTTTCTTTCAGGACATGACTTTGAATTCTTCCTATTTCTACTTTGTCCTCTGATTCTATGAGATCTAGGAAGTCTTACAATTTCTTGAAACATGATACACAAACTTTTTCTTGGTAATGGTTTTCAGGCAGTTCAGTGATTCTTACATTATCTCTCCTCAATCAGTTTTCCAGGTGAGTTATTTTTCCCATGAGATACTTCACATTGTTTGGGGTTTTTCCAATCTTTTGAGTGTTTAATATTTCTTGATGTCTCCTACAGCTCCTATTTTGGTACATTCTAATTATAAGGGAATTCTTTTCTTGGGTAATGTTTTGTACCTCTTGTTTCAAGTTATTAATTCTCTTTTCACACCTTTCTTCCATAGCTCACATTTCTTTTCTCATTTTTCCCCTCTGCTGCTTTGTATTTGTTTTTTAAATCATTTTTTGCTCTTTTAAACTCTTACTTTAACGGTTCCAAGAATTCTTGGACTTTTGCCCAAACTCCATTTTTCTTTGAGGCTTTGTTTATGGATGTTTTGAATAATTATCTTCCTTTGGGCTTGTGTCTTGAGCTTCACTTTTTTCATAACAGCTTTTTATGTTAGGATTCTCTCTGTGTCTCTCTCTGTCTTTCTCCATCTCTCTGTCTCTGTCTCTGTCTCTCTCTGTCTGTCTCTCTCTCTGTCTCTCTCTCTCTGTCTGTCTGTCTGTCTCTCTCATTTCTCATTTTCCCAGTCTACTTCTTAACTATGGATTTTAATTTTGGCTGGGCTCTTCACACTTTTGGGATGAATGTGTTGGGTTGAGCTTTTGTTTCTATTGCTTTCCTAAAGTATTCAGTTATTCACAATCTTATGGCTAATTCAGTCCAAGGACATGGAAGCTTTGAGTGCTACCAATGTGACTGGAAATGGGGCAAAGTCACTCATTTCCTTCCTGGTCTGAGTTCTTCAAGTTCCTCATCTTGATTTGGGTCTGTCAGCTTGTCCCTGGCTGGAATTTCCATTAAAATGCTACTGAACTCAGCAACTATATCTTCTGGAGAAACTCAGGAGCTTAATGGGGACCAAACTGCAGCTTCTCCTTGGGCTGGGTTATGGCCCTGGTTATTCCACTCAACACTTCAGTTTGGGTTACAGACCAAACTTGAATACCAGCTTTGCCCCTGGCATCAGAGTCATACAACTACTGTTTCTATCTGAACCTATTCCTCACTCAGCATACAGCTAAAGTCTGAAAAATCCTCTCTACCACTCCTAGGCATAGTTCCCTTCCTCAGTCCACCCTGACCTGTCACCAAAACTTAGTAGTAAGCAACAGAGCTGCCATATGGCACCCATTTTCACACTTTGCATTAGTTCAGGGTGTCATAAGATCATCCCTCCCTAGTGCAGAGCTTTGTTCCTTTTTCAGTACCTGGGAACTGTAATGCAATGCACACAGTCCTGGCCAAACCTCATTCCCCAGTGTCTACAGTCCTCTCTATTTGTATTTCTATATCAACCTGGACAGGAAAAAAAGACACATGGTAGGGTCTATGTTTTTTTTTTCTTAGACTGCACAATCAGAATTCTGACCAGTGAATTTTCTAGATCTTTGTTAGGGGGCTATGGAGGGGAAGCTCTCAACTATACTACTTCTTGATGTTCCTCCATTATTGTTCTGCCCCCTACAACCCCAAATTTAAATCACATTACAAATTTATTAACTCAAATATTTTAGAAGGAAAAAAACTAATTACAAGTCAGCACCAACATATAATGTGCTTTGGAAATAGTAATGCTTCAAATCACTTCATGAACATAAATTTAGAATCAAACAAACCTCATATTATAAAAACGTAATCAATTGCTTAAGCCAGCCTTATAGCTAGATCATACAAAGATATAGATGGGAAATAGTAATGTGTTTTGCACCCTACATACATATACATATATGTGTGTGTGTGTGTGTGTGTGTGTCCAAAACCCCACTAATTTTTAGACTCTCGGCAGATTTTTCATCAAATGGTTTATAGATATGATCTATTTTCAAAAGGTGTCATGCCTTAATAGTAACGTGTTTATCATTTTATGTATATGTGTGGTAATATGTGTGTGTGTGTGTGTGTGTGTGTATAAAGACTGTCGGCAGACATTCAAATGGTTTGTAGACTTGATTCGTGTTCAAGTTGTCATGCATCAAAGTCATTTGATGATGAATCGAAGGGATTTTTTTGGTGGGTGGGGGAGGTGTGAAAAAAAAGTTCCTTTGAGAAATTTTCTATTAGTTCTTTTGTATCTTAAACTAAAATTTTTCTGATAAAAATAGAAATATATAATACTAACTGCACACTTTTTTCTAGCCAAAACGTTAAAATCCAAAGGAAACAAATTTAATAACATAGCTGCTTTGTGGTTGATTAAAAGTTGGACAGGGCTTGACAACTTTGTCAATCTGAAATTCAATAAAAAATTTTGATTCAAAATATAAATACCACCAAATTCAATTAAAATAAATACCATCTTTACTACCCTCCCCTTTCTTATGAGCATAATAAGAATTCAAGTAAAATTTTAAGTAATTTAAAATCTATCTAAACCATATGAAACTGTATCCTAACTTGTAGGAAACTGAAAAAAAAATGAAAGTCCAGATGGAAGTTATATTGTCATAAATGGAGATTACTAGTCTGATAGGCACAGCCATTTGACTTTTTTAGTTATCCTGACTGTTTTTCTATCATTATACATGTGTATATATAAAAGTGTGTGTGTATGTGTCTGTCTGTCTGTCTGTCTGTGTATTCACTCCATTAACACTATGTGTAATGGACAACTGGGCCCAAAATTGAACAGAAAGAAAAAAACTGAAGTACATTTGATAAACTATAAAGTCCTTTTAATCCTCCCCAATTTTTCTGTATTTCTTTTTCACATCAATATTTTTCCAGTGATGTAATATAGCTGCAAATGACAGAATGCTCTAATACTAGAATATATGAAAATGAATATCACTCAGAGGCAAAAGGGAAAGGTATGGTAGATCTAAGCAGAGTACAACAAATTAAAAATGGAAAAGGAGAGCAAGAAATGTCATCAAAGAAACATATGAATGAAAAAGAAGGTAGAGTCATATGGCAAGAACAAAGGATAACTAATAGACAATAAATGGGCTATTGCACTTATCTTTATGTTATCGAGAGAAAAGAAATAAGACTGTTCAGATATTGGCTAAACTCCTGAAGCAAACCTATGGGAGGACATGGACAGAAGCCACACAAGCATAACAAGCATAAATTAGGAAATATCCACATGAATTAAATAAGAGGCCTATCTGAATTTGTCAATAGGAATGTTTGTCTCTAATGAATAGTATACATAATTTTCAATTTCATATCTTGAATAATTATACTCTTTTGTTTAAGCCATGTGCTACAACTTTTATTTCAAAACATTATTAGAAGATCTGCTTAATTTTAAGTTTTAATGAATAGTCATACATAGGCAATTTCCAGAAATTGAATCCCACTACGTCACGCGGAGACTAGCTAGTTAAATAAAATCAACATAAGCATACTAATAACAATGCTAATATAAAATGACATGACATTTTTATACATTTTTTGCAAAAAGTATTACATGTGATATCTCACTTGATCTTTACAACAACCCTATGCGATAAGTGCTATTATTATCCCATTTACAGATGAGGAAACTGGCTGAGAGTGATGACTTGACCAGCCTTGCAAAACCAATGTCTAAAGCAGTATCTGAACTCAGGTCTTCCTGATCCCAAGTCCCATATTCTATCTCCTCTCCCCCTTACATAACTAGGAAAAAAAAATGTAAACAAGCTAAGGGATGATATGACAAGCATCAATAAGTACCCCCAGATTAAGAAGAATAACTAAATAAATGTCCATTTGCAAAATTACAGCAGAGTCTGGGCTGATAGAACATTCTCACTACCTCTGGATTCCAGATAAAATATATGACTGTACTATAAAATTTCGTCCACAACTGTTCAAAAGCTGAAACAGTTACATGGCTAAAAATAATTCAGAATAAAATAAATGATGATGAAATGTGATCACACACAGAGCAGTTAATAACATACAATAATGTTAGCATGGAAAATATAACTAAATATTAAATCACAATAAAAATGCTGGATCAATCATTAGAATATATTTCATTGGCAAAGAATTCCTCAATAAGTCAACTTAGTGTTTTAGTTTTTGTAGCTCACATTCTATCACAGAAGTCATTTCTGTAAGAGTATTTAAAATAAATTCGAAAAAATAACCAAAAAATACTGCCCTGATACATAAAAACTTTAGAATGTGGTAATACCTGTAGAAGAAATAGATTAGTTGATTATATGGTGGCTAAGTTAATAATATGTTAAAATTCTACATAGACTTGAGTACTTGCCCCTTCTGCTTTCTCCATCGTGTTGGCCAGCATCTCCTGGAGAGCTCGGACAGATAGGGATTGTTCCAACACAAAGGTACATATAGATAGGTCTGGAGGGACATTCTGTTTAAAAGAAGGAAAAAATTAAATTATTAACACATTCATTGTTAGTTAACCAGAAGTCAACCCAAATTAACTTGCCTAGATATCCTTCACAAACAATGTAAATTTTTGTCTTGACAATTGTCTATTTCAGCCTATGACAGAAGCAAATTGAGATAAAAAGGATAAAGTGCAGAAACATATAGCTTCTGAGAAGTTTTTTTTTTTAATTTATAAATAATCATACCTTGTCTGGTCTTCTTCCTGCTATAAGCTATAATTCTTTGTAAAATGTCTTTTCTTATGTTAACTGAAACATCCTCCCTTAACATTTTTTTTTATTTGTTCCTTTAATATTCTTGATTTTCTGTTCTTCCAAATGAGTAGAGGCTGGGTTACATAGTCACTAAGGGATGACTGTGTTTCTCTAGATTTTCTCCTTTTTTAAATCAAGGGCTAGCTAATTCTAAATAATTTCTTTGTTGAAGCAGGTTCTCCCAGTAGTTTTATAACTCCTACTTCAAACCTTAGGTAAATTTTCTTCTCAAAAAGGTTCTGACTTGTTTCCTCTTGAATATTTTCAGTTGTTTTGAAAGAAATGGTAGAACTTAAGTACCTTGTAGGCCAAGCCCATGTCTCATTTCTGTCTTTGCATACTGAGGAACTAGCAAAGTACGTCTTACAAACCAGGTGTTTAATCAATGTGTGTTGAATTGAACAGCGAAAACTTTTTAAAGTTACATGCTAGGATATTTTTAGAAAAACCTGGAAAGACTTGCATGAACTGATACAGAGTGAAGTAAGTAGAACCAGGAGAATATTGTACCCAGTAACAGAAATATTATATGAGAATCAACTGTGAATGACTTAGCTATTTTTAGCAATATAATGATCCAAGGCAATTCCAAAGAATTCATAATGAGAATTGCTATCCACTCCAAAGAAAGAACTGATGGAATCTGAATGCAAATCAAAATATTTGGTAGTTTTTGGGGGGGTCTATGTGTTCTTTTACAATACGACCAACATAGAAGTATGTTTTCCATAACTGCACATATATAACCTCTTACTTAATTGCTTGCTGTCTTGGGGGAGGAGGGGGAGAGTAAGGAAGAAAGCAAATTCAGAACTCAAAAATGTTTTTTAAAGAATGTTAAAAGTTGTTTTTACATGCAATTGGAAAAATAAAATATTATCCAAAATTTTAAAAAATAAAACTATGTCGATTTCTTCACCACTTGATTAGCACATTACTCTCACCATTGGTTAGCAACCTTTAAATTGAGATGCTGAGTTATGTTCTTTAGCTAGTTCTCTTTTGTCCTCAAATCCACTGAAGAAGGATCACTGAAGCATATGACACTGTTCTCATCATCAAAGTCATAATTTTTCAAGGAGCCTGAGCAGCTGTGAAAGTTCTTGATCAAAGGGTTTAGTTTTGACACAATAGATCAGAGTCTAAGGAGCTATAAGACATGCTCACAGACCATGCGCTAATGAAGGATCCAAATCCCAAGTGTCCCAAAGGCATTGGTTTTGTTACCTGTCATGGCAGAAGAGGTAGATGGTAACCATGAATGCAAGACCTCCCACAGTTTTTGGCAGAGTTGTGGAAATAATAACTAGCTGTGGTGGGAACTTCAGTGGTGGTTTTGGTAGCAGTCATGGTGATGGAGATAAGGCCTAAATGGGTCTGCAGTGATAGTAGTTATGGAGGAAGTGGCTCTGGTTACATTGAAGGAAAAGAGACTGTGGACAGGATGACAGAAAACAGGACAGTGGTTATGATGGGAGTGGCAGCTATGATAGCTATGGCAATGGAGGATCTGGTAACAACTTTGGATATGGTAGAAGCTACAATGACTTTGCCAACTACAACAGTTGGTTCTCAGATTTTGGTCCCAAGAAGGGAAGAAACTTTGGAAGCAGGAATTCTTGCCCTTTTTGTGGGGGCCAATATTTTGCCAAACTACATAACAGGTGGTTCCTGTAGTAGCAGCAGTGGTAGGAGATTTTAATTATTGTTAGGAAACAAAACTTAAGAGGAGAAAAGAGTCAGAAAAGTGACAAGGAAGCTAAAGGTTACAACACATCTGTGAGGCAAGTACAGTGATGGCAGAATCTAGCAATTACAAGAAGTCACATTTCAGATAGCATTTTTGTGCATGGGGGAAAAATATCAGGATTGTATTTATGACTAATTGTCTAACAGTTTATTTTAGTTTCAGTTCTATAGCAAGTGTAAAACATTAAAAAAAAAGAGTTTTAATGAAAATTGGTTGGGGGGGGGTGCATCTGGATTAACTGCTAAATGTAACAGTCTGATAATGGCATGGGAAAAAAGGAAGGGAGGGAGGGAAGGAAGGAAGGTTGGAAGGAAAGAAGGAAATAAGGAAGTTTAGAAAGAAGGGAAGGAAGGAAGGAAGGAAGGAAGGAAGGAAGGAAGAAAGGAAGAAAGGAAGAAAGGAAGAAAAGAAGGAAGGAACCAAGTGCCAAGTTGCTGACTGTTGTTCTCACACAGAACTCTGGAGAGCAAGGCAAAATGACATCGATCCATTACAGGAAGGAAATTGGTCCTAAAGTTTAAAAAAATATTACCTCCATGAATTTAAAATAATAGGATATCTACTAAAATGAAAATATCCACAAGAACCTGGATTTCTGGATTAATTCTGCTGTTCTTGGCTTGCCCCTCCTAAATCTCAATCCACCAGAAGATAGAGCACTGGGCCTGTAGTAAGTAAGTAAGCCCTGAGTTCAAATATGTCCTCAGAAACTAGCAGGATAAGTTACTAAACCTCTGTTTGTCTCAATTCACTCAGTTATAAAATTAAGAAAATAACAACACCTAGCTCCCAAGGTTGTGACAATCAAATGAGATAGTATCTATAAAATACATGCCTGAGGGTTAAGTTGTTAAGGGTCCATGAGAAGGCTCTCAACTCCATTGGTTGGACTCTGTGGCAAATTTATAAGAGGATATGTACAAGAGTCACATAGGAAAGTTAGGCATGGATATGGCATGACCTGCATCTTCATAAGGACTGAGATTCAGTTGAATAGTTGAGTCAGGGGGCAAGTTAGCTGTATATTGTGAAGAATGACAAATAAACAATTGTATATATTTGAAAAAAATCTATAAAGTACTTAGTATAGTGCTTGGAACATAGTAGATGATATATAAACACTCAGTCCCCTCTCCCCACTTCCCTATCTCTGTCACAGTGATATTCCTAAAACATTGGTCTGACAACATGATCACCCTATTCAATAAATGTTAGTGGCTCCCTATAGAATCAAACATAAATTCTTCTCTTTGGCACTTAAATCCCTTCAAAACTAAGCCCCGATATATTTTTCCAGTCTTTTATATATTAATCCTTTATCATATATAAAGGGGCAAGGTAAGTCCCTCTGTGAGGAATAAGGTTATACAAACCAAGGCCCCAACTCAATATGACCTTTCTATTACCCTGAGCTGTTTGGGCACAGAGGATCCTGAGAACGTGAAGGCTGCTCCTCTCCTGGGACCCTGGCCAGGTCCTTGAGAAGAGATATGATAACTGCCCAACTCCTGGAACTAGCCATTCCCAGGAGATATCGCTCTTAGAGGGGGCTTTGGAGGGATTTGTCCCTCCTCCCCAGCCTCACACAAGATACGATGCTTGCTAAAATAAAAACACCTGGCAATATGCCTTCTTTGTTCTCAGCACTACTTAAACTGTAAGATTCAGACCCCAAATTGGAATCTCACCCATGGAGGAGACGTATTGCCTGGGACCCTCCAGTGTGAGACCCTGACGGCTGAACCCAGGATTCCGCAGCTTGTGAGGTCAGGTGTTGGTTCTTCCTCACAATGGTAATGCTTGTATGCATATGAATATGTACATGTACATGTACATGTACATGTACATGTATATGTATATGTATACATA
The DNA here is from genome assembly GCA_011680675.1 of Gymnobelideus leadbeateri. Classification (NCBI taxonomy): domain Eukaryota; kingdom Metazoa; phylum Chordata; class Mammalia; order Diprotodontia; family Petauridae; genus Gymnobelideus; species Gymnobelideus leadbeateri. Next base: position 227,492 of record WOXC01003173.1, read on the forward strand.
TATGTGTGTGTATCCATTCTTAATCATAGTTGCTCTTATTCTCCTATTTTTAAGCCTTTTACTCTTATCTCCAATTTCCTTCCCATTCACCTATATTCTAAATAAACTATATTATATTGGATCTTTTGAAGTGCCAAGTATTCCATTCATGTGAATCCTGAACCTCCTTAATCGGACAATATATTACTCCCTTCTTATTATACATTGCTCCTTTTTCTGGACTCCACAGACCTTCTTGCATATCAGCCTTCTTGCTATTTATCACACTCACAACACACACACACACACTTAAAGCACAAATAGAAATTTAAAATATAACATCCATCAAGCAAAACCATGTAAAGAAAGAAAAATGGATATACACTTATCCCTCAACATGTGCATAAATTAGTGGCACAGAACCCCTGCAAATGTAATGTGGAAAGCCCCAAATAATGTTAGGCCCCACTCCATACCTTTATTTTTAATAATTCTGACCATATTTACTTAACATAAAAAAGTAAAACATACTGCACCCATTAAAAAATTGAGAGAGATTAGGATCTCATAGCCTGTAGTTCTTTTAGCACAATGAAACTTTTAACAAAATTTAACTGTTGCTAATTAATTTGTGTATGTATACTTATGGTAATAAATTATAAAACAGATTAGTAATATACAGTATTTATACATTTATGACTTTGTTTACATACATGTATCACCTGTAATTTTCCAAGCAATAAATCTCCCCAAATTTCCATTTAATTACCAATGGCCAACTTGCAAATAACCAAAACCAATTGTGAAACCAAATGTCAAAGGATGACTGTACAATGAAATTTTTCTGTTGAGTTAAAAAAATTCAATTCAATTTTGCTTGCTACTTTGGCACTGCATATGATAAATATTCACATTCTAATATATACATGACATTTTGAAAAGCTATTATGATCATGGACTATGATGACTTAATACTTTTATTTGTTGTATTGTGCATGTTTTTAAAAGCATATTTGAAAAGAGAAATTCACCTTGTTTGGCTAGCTACAATGATCAAGTTAACCACAGGAATTTTTTAAAAGATAATAAAGCATTGCTCATAAGCACAGAAAATTCTTTTATATCATTGACAAACAACAATTTTTTAAATGTTGAAGTGTTTATTTCAATTTTAACTCATCCTTCTTTAATTTCTACTTTGTGTTTTATAATGTGAATATGAATATGATTTAAAATATGTGCAAATTAAATAAATATACATATAATGGGCATGCATGCTCTAAAAGTTTTTACCAGTAAAGTGTCATTGAAAAAAACTGCAGCTCACTAGTTTAGTATACTCTGGTTCTGAAAAATCATCTTGATTGATAACATTTTACAAGCTTTTTATAACCAGATAATTAGCTTTTATAAATTACCAAATCACAAATGTAATTCTGGTCCCAAAATGAAAAGAATATAATTTTTAAAACCTGGGAAAATATTTTCTCGTAGTAAGCCTAAGTACTTTTAAAGTTTATCATACATATAATAAAAATAAAATATATAGTACAAATAACTATTTATTTATACGTAAGACTTGTTTCAGGGATTTCTGTAAAAGTAAATTTTCTTAGAGATAAGTATAATTTAATACATCATATAAACATGGAAAAGTATAAATATAATCAAAAGTTACATTTTTTCAATAGAAACATTAATCTTCTCTGGGCCTTTATCTATAATTTGTTTCTTACACACAAATAACCATGTACAGCATTAAATTCCATTACTTAGAAGAGTAAAAATACTATGTGACCCAATGGGCAATAAAAAAGACATATTATAAGGTTTAAATAGGAGTAAAGCATATAACAAATAATAACGTGCAAAAAGTGGCATAAAATCCATCATCAAGAACATGTGTGACCATAAACTGGTCATGCAGGAAGATTAAGGAATAATAAATGGACAGAAAGTACAAGCATCACACTGCAAAATAGTCCTTGCTCTCAAGGAGCTCATACTGTAATTGGAAGAGACAGTTAAAAGAAAAAGAAAAGATGACCTGAAGGGTTGATAGTTAAGGTCCAGAATTCCCTAGGTTACACACATAGGTAGGATGATAGGGCTAGAGGACCACAAAACATAGGAAATTAGATGCTTTAGGTCTGGAGGTATAGTAGGGCAGATATAAAGGTCCGATGTTTTTCTCATCTCAACAACAAGAATGGAACTCTTGACTCCCATATACAGTACTCAGTCTAAAGGGGGAAAGTAAGGAAGGAGGGCAATATCAGCTATTACAATTCCTCCTATTGCCTTGCCTTCATGAATAATTTCATCTGGAATTCATTTGAAAAGACATGGACAAAAATCAAATAGGAGGGGATTGATGGGTGTCAATCTATGTTAATTGAAGAAGTACTCACACAGATGAAACTACTGAATCATCAAAGTATAAAATTATATTTGTTACGCATCTTGGAGATCTACTTTTAAATATCTTAATTTTACAAGCACTTATAAATACACACACACACACACACACACACACACACACACACACACACACACACGGTAGGTGGCACAGTAGATAGAGCCAGGCCTGAAGTCAAAAAGACTATTCTGATTTCAAATTTGGCCTCAGACACTTACTAGCTGTATGACCCAGGGCAAGTCACTTAACCCTGCTTGCTTCCATTTCCTCATTATAAAATGAGCTGAAGAAGGACATGGCAAACCACTTCAGTTTCTGTGCCAAGAATACCCCAAATGGGGTCATGAAGAGTCAGTCAGACATGACTGAAAAATGACAAAACAATAATTTTAAATATGTTTAAATTTTAGCATATGTATATATATACACTATATATATATAAATTAGCATATATGTGTATATTCACACATACATATAAAAGTACAAAGGCAAAATGAAGTTGACCTCTGCCATATAAAACAACTACCTCATGGCCTAATAGATTTGAGTAAATAACACAATATAGATATCATTTAATGTGAGGTAATTTGATATAGCCAACAAAATATTATTTACCCATATCTGTATGAAGTAAAATGCAGGTTCTGGATAACTTGACACAATACAATTTAAATCACAAAGTTGTAAATGATATAGCTAAAATTACTCATTTAGATGAAATCATTATTACTACAGGATGCTATGTTTAAAGCTAGAAAAGAATATATCTAATGCACCCCCTTAATTTCACATTTAAGGAAAATGAGTCCCAGGCAAGTTAAGTAACCTGCCCTAGGTCACACAAGCAGTAAATGGAGTCAAGATTCAAGCACAAGTCCTCCAACTCATATGTTCCATTAAGAGGATTTTCACTGTCAGTGGGAAAAGATGCTGCCTTGGTTTTCAAAAGGTCATAACACAGAACTCTGAAATTCAAGCTTAATTTATTCACTCATTTTTTCATGCATTCATTATTTCAACAAACATTTATTAAGTATCATGTGCACTGTACTACACACTAGTGTAAATATTAAAAAAATAGAAGAGGTCTCTGATCTTTTATCGAATACATGTCACAAATATTTTCCTAGAACCCCTACCATTTATTAGTATTTTCTCTTATCAACAGCCCTCCAGACCTAAAATTTTCCATAAATCCTAACAATTTCCATTCTTCCTCAACCTACATGCCTCACTCTGTAGCCTGATATATACTCTTCAGATATGTTCACTGATATTTTGTCTGCCTTCCATACCAGTTTGACAGCCAAGAGCTGTGACTTTTCTCCCAAACCTCTATTAATGTGTACTTTAGATATAAGAAAGTAGAAAGCCACCTCTCATTTCTAATAGCTGTTTAGCAGATGATGTGCCAGATGATGTGTTCAGAATTGGAGATGCAAAGAATAAGTAGTTTTCTGTCAAGTATAAATATACAATATTTAACGTATGGATGGGTGTAGCAATGTAATTCAATTTATAAGATTCTATAAGGTCATAATGAACATGCCTTTTGTGAAAAACCTCCTTTCCCTTTCCCACAGTGATAGGTTGCATACAGATATGGAATGAAAAACTCCAGATAATAAGAGTGAGCAGGAAAGAAATTTACTTATAGCTCTACAAAGACAACTCTCAGTCTCTTCCTTCTTCAAACCACCTTACTCTGATTCAACTCCTTCCTCTGACAAACTAAAAATGGGTAGGAATAATTAAGAGAACAAGAAATTCATGTTTAATACCTTCTTTTGTGAAAAATTAAAATAAAACAAAATAGAAATTGGAGAAGGGATAATAGTGGGATTTTTTAAATTTTATTTTTATTATTATTTTTTTTTTGCTTTTTGGAGGGCAGTTGGGGTTAAGTGACTTGGCCAAGGTCACACAGCTAGTTTTGTGTGTGTGTTAAGTGTCTGAGGTGGGATTTGAACTCAGGTACTCCTGACTCCACGGCTGGTGCTCTATTCACTGCACCACCTAGCTGCCCCTATTGTGGGATTTTTTTAAATAAAATAACAAGGTTGTTTTCTGTGACTTTTTGATAAAATGTACTTAGGATCATTAGTAATTAAAGTATAACATCTTGAACTTGAATGTCTTAATACACAACTTTAAAACAATTCAGTTACATGACATTAATCTTCAGAAAATTTGTGATAGTGTAGCAGCAAGTAACCTAGCATCCCCAGGGTGGCGATCTGCCAACGCAGGTTCTTAGACCTGCTTTTCTAAAGGAAAGCAACTCAAAATGGGTTAACAATCTTGCTTTAATCAAACATATGTTATTTACCTAGTTCAGGGGGGAAAGGTCAGCACCCCAAACTTCGGCGAATACAAACAGAAGTTAGAAGCAGAAATTACAAGCAGACAGAGAAATAGATAAGCAGACAGGCTTCCAAATGCCTGACCATTACAGGGAAGCACCAACATCTGGGTTTTCAAAGCCGGGGGGCTCAATGGCTGCCCAGAGTATCGTCTGGTCAAATTACATACCTCTTCTTAAAGTGAGCCCCAAAACAAAACCTCACATCAGGGTATATATAGCCTTCTCCTGGCTCAGAGAATGTCACAACCTTATTGGCCCACTGCCCAATCACAAAGCATTCCTGAGTGGGCATTCCTGAAAAGCAAGCCTCCTGCCACAGGCTTCATGTGACCACATTCAGCCTATTGGGGGCAGAGTATATTTTCAAATCAAGGAAGGTTCTCAGAGTCACTTAGGCCTATCAAAGGGCCCAGGGGAAGACCTTAGATTCTCATTCTCATAAAAGATAGACCACGTGTAAGGTGACATATCAAATAGAAGCCCCACCAAAAGTACATTACTGTGATTGTCCTCCCACCACCCTTCTGATAACTGCTATTTTTCTAGTTTGTCATCTTTACCAATCTGATGGCTGTGAAGTGGAACTTCCCCTATTATTGGTGACTAGAAGCATTTTCTTCATATAGTCATAGATAATGTTTTTATTTGAGAATTGTTTGCTCACATACTATGATTATGTTATTCACCGAGGAATAAATCTTATCCCTATACATTTACGTTGACTCTTTTTTATATCTTGGATAGTGGACGTTTCTCAGTGATTACAGGCGGTGGTACTTTCCCAATTTGGGCCTTCCTTCTATCTATACTATATTTATGTTGCAAGTGCTGATTGATGTGTGTGTGGTTCCTACTTCCCAAATGTAAGATATTTGAAGGCAGAGACTCTTTTTGCTTATTCTTTGCATTTCCAGTTCTGAACACATCATCTCGCACATAGCACTGAATAAAATGCTTGTTGACTGACTTTTTAGGAAAATTTGCTGCAGAAATTTCCTCAAGTTATTTCCCTACTAATTTTAAATGTGTTTATTTTGCTTGTATAGAAGCTTTTAAATTTTATGTAATGAAAATTTTCTATTTCATCATTATGATTTCATCTTGATGACACATCTTTTTAGGTAAAAATGCAATCACAAAGAATATTTTATTTTATCTATAGCATTTTGCTTATATTAATATAACTATATAATTTTTAAACAAATGCTTTATTAATTTCTGGTTTACATCATTCATTTCCGCCCATTTTCTCCCCTAGCCACCACCCCAGAATAGCAGTCCCACAAGATATCCCCTCATCCAATCTGCTCTCTCCCACATCTTCTCCCATACCCCCTTCGACTTTACCATTAGGGCGAGGTGAGTCTCTGTGCCCCAATGCCTGAACATTTTATCTCCCAATTACATGCAAAATAGTACTAATAATAGTATTTGTATATATTTGAGACATTTAATTTTAAAACCTCTGGGAACTAAACAATTCAGTATGTGTATAACTATATAATTTGTGTTGCTTTTGTTATTAATATGTCTATTTTATCTTTAGTTTTTCTAACACTGAACTAGTCTGGCCTTCCTGGCATAAATCCATCTTGATTACAGTGAATAATATTTTTAAGATTTTGATGTAACCTCTTTGCTAACACTTTGTTCAATATTATGTGCCAATTTTAACTAAATATTGATCTATAGAGTTCTTTCTCTTTTACCTCTTCCTACCATATTTGTTTCATAAAAGGAATTAAGTAAAATGCCTTCTTTCTTTATTTTTGCAACAATTTATGTCATACTGGAATCAGTTCTTCGAATATTTGTATAATTCACTATAAATCTAATTAAACTTGAGAGATTTTTCTCTGAGAATTCAGTTATGGCTTGTCTTTTTCTGAGATTGAGTTGTTTAAATTATCTATTTCTTGTTCTGTTAATCTGGGCAATTTATATTTGTACATATTCATCTGTATCTTGTAAGTCATAAATTTTGTTGGTATATAATTAGAAAGTTCTATTTCTTCCTTATTATCTCTATTTTTGTGGTTAATTACTATTTTATTTTTAATAGATTTTCTAACCAAAACAGCTAATGATTTGTCTATTTTATTAGTCTTTTTTCATTCAAAAAAAACCAAGCCTTATTTTATTTATTAATCATTAAATGTTTTTCTTTTCTATTTTTTTTGGTTTTATTTGGGGTAGGGGTTTTGATTTGTTACTTTTCTTAATTCTTTTCCTTGCATATCCAATTAACCGATCTACTTCTATCTTTTGTTGATGAATATATAGTTGAATATATAGTTTTATAATTTTTCCCACAGAAAGTGATTTTGCTGTATTCCAAAAGTTTTGACTGACTCATTGTTCATCATTTTCTTCAATTAAAAAAATCTATTATTGCTGCAATTAGTTAAGTCTGAATCTTTTCTTAAAAGTACCCATATATATTTTATTATATTTATTACCTATTAAAATATATTCATATTTATATAGTAAATATAATATAAATATCTGTGATATATAAAATATAATTACATTTATTACCCCTTATAATTTTTACTGAGTTGTGGTGAATAAGGAATGTGCCTGATAACTAGGTTTTTCACATCTGTTTATGGGCTTTTTTAAGTAAGCCTCAGTACATAGTCAAATTTTGCAGATACCATTGAAAGCTGACAAATATGCATATTCTTCACAATGAACATTCAGAGGCTGCCAGAGGTCTATCATATCTAATTTTTTTCTAAAAATTCCCTTCAGATCTTCAACTTTTTTTCTTTCTTTTTTTTTTTGTTAAATTTGTTTAAATCTGAAAGGGAACATTAGGATACCAAATGATTATTGTTTTACAGTCTGTTCCCCCCCTGAATCCCTGAGTTTCTGCTTGGTCATCATTTCTAGCACAATTCAGGTTGAATATAACTGCTGACCCCTAGAAATCTTCATGTCATGTTCCTATGCTACAGCATCTATCTCCTATCTCACAAACCTGATACTGCCTTGAGCTACTGGGCTTCTAACTGCTTCAATTTCATCAAGAGTGATTCTGATACCCATACTAATATTTCTTGGTCATCTTTAAGCCATGTTACAACAGACTATCCATTAAGCAAGTTCTCTCCCTGGGACATCAAGCTTCTGATCACAGAAGGCACCATTTCTAGACTGATACGTGACCTTCATGACATGCTGCAGTCCACATGTAGCATTTCCTTCTCCTCTTGCTTCCCATACCTAGTTCTGAAATCAATAATCAAATCAACATCAACATTCTATGCAAGGATATATCAACTAATTGCTCTATGATTCCAATCACCATCCCTGTGACTTCCCTGAATGAAATACCCCACTCACCTTTTCACCTTAATATATTTTCTTCCCCCACTGGAAGGTAAGCTCCTTGAGAATCATGACTGTTGTTCTTTGAATTTCCTTTTTCTAATTAAATTTTATTTTTAATCAACAACAATCCATCACTTTCCCCTTTCCCCGATTGAAAAAAAAAGAAAAGGAAAACCAGTATGTATAATTTATAACAAAATATGTATAATTTAAACAAAACAAATTCCCATATTGGCCATGTCCATCTTAGGAAGCGGGGGGGAGGTGAAGAAGGGAAGGAGAGAATTTGGAACACCAAATTTTTTTAAATGATTGTTAAAATTTGTTTTTACATATAATTGGAAAAAACAAAATACTATTAAAAATTGATGAAATTACATTCAGGTCTTCTATCTGATTTGAGTCCCTCTATGCCTCCTGATGATGACAGAATTCAGAGAGGGCCCATGTATCCCATCCTCCTGTTAGACTATAAACAGTTTGTTCTTGTTGAGTCCTTTTTGATTTTGCTCATTTTTTATCTTTTTATGTTTCTTGACTACTGTGTTGGTACTTCAAAGTTTCTATGCAGCTCTGATCATTTCATTAGAAATGCCTGGAAAGTCCTCTATTTCAGTAGAGGTCCATTTTCCCCCTATAGGATTATATGCAGTTTTGCTAGATAAGTTATTCTTGATTATATGTCTATATCCTTTGCCTCCTAAAATATCATATTTCAAGCTTCCCACTTCTTTATAATGGTGTCTACTAAATACTCTGTGATCCTGACTACGGCTACGCAGTACTTTATTTTTTTTTCTTTCTGGCTGTTGCAGCATTTTTTCTTTAACCTCAAAACTTTGGGTTTTGGTTGTAATGTTCCTGAAAAATTTTATTTGAGCATTTCTTTCAGAAAGTAACTGGTAGATTCTATTTCCACTTTTAACTCTGGTCTCGAGAGATTTGAGCAGTTTTCTTTTATGATTTCTTAAAAAAATTGTTTCTAGGCTTTTCATTATTGTTTTTCAGTCTTGGCTTTCAGGTAGTTTAAATTATTTCTTGATCTGTTTTCAAGGTCAGTTATTTTTGCTTTAAGGTATCTTACAATTTCTTCTCTTATTTCAATCTTTTGATTTTGTTTTAATATTCCTTGATGTCTCAAAGAATCATTAGCTTCTATTTGGTTCATTCTAATTTCAGAGTCTGCTGTTCAGGTAAGCTTTTGTGTCTACTTCCTGTAACAATCTATTAATTTCCTCTCCGGTTCTTTCTTCCATAGCTTTCATTCTTCCAGTTTCCCCCCTCATATTCTCATCTCACTTCTAAAAATATTTTTAAACTTAAAAAAAAAAAAACTCTTGCTTCATCTCTTTTGAGAATTCTAGTTGAACTTGTGGCCAAACTTTATTTCTCTTTGAGGTTTTGCTTGTGAATGTTTTGGAGTCATTCTCTCCCTCTGGATTTGTGTCTTAATATGTTATCATAAGGGTATTTTTTTAAGATGAAGTTTTTGTGGTGGTGGTAGTGGTGGTGGTGCTGTTTCTTTGCTTATTCTTCCAGCTTATTTCCTTACTGCAGAATTTATGTTAAGGTCAGGTTCAACATACTTCTGGAAGGTATTACTGGTCTAGTCTTGCTGATGTTTTCTTATGTACTGAGTGCTGTGTTATTCCAGGATTTCAAAGGACAGCTCAGGCTGGGGATGTGAACAGGCTTTCAGTACTCCCAAAACAGTATGAGCCAGGGCAAAGTCTGATTTACACAACTCCCTCATCTGAACTCTATAAATTTTTTACATTCATTTGGGTATGACCAACAAATTCATAGGTTTGCCCTGGCTGAAGTTACAAACCCATCCACTATCAGCTACCTGAAACAATCTGCTGCTTCAAAGTGAGAAAACTGCAGGCTCAACTTTGATCTAGGAATCTTTCCTTGGTTAAAGTTATTTCTCCACAGGTTTAGCCTGGGTTGGATGCTAGAATTGAGACCCTACTCCACTTTGCTGTTGGAATCTGAGGTACACTGCTGCTTCTTGCATCTAAAGGTACTTCTAGCTCAGGACACAGGCTAGGGCGAGGCTAGTACCCCTGCTCATCCTGTACTACCACTTCAAGATTCAGTTTTCCTCCTTAATCCAGTCTTACTCCCTACCCTACTCTTTAATTCAGTGACACTGGCCTCCATGCTTTCTTCAAACAAGATATTCTATTTCCTTACTCCAAATTTTCACTGGCTATTTCCCATGCCTGAAACCCTCTCCCTTCTCATCTCTGCCTCTGGGCTCTTATGGCTTCCTTCAAATCTCAGTTAAAATCCCACTGCTTCTGCAAGAAGCCTTTCCCAGTGCCTTCCTTTCAAAATTATCTTCAATTTATGCTATATGTTGGTTGAACATAATTATTTGTATGTTGTATTTCCTTCCCCATTGGATTGGGAGTTCCTTGTAAACTGGGGCAGTTTTTACCTTTCTTTGTATTTCCAGCACTTAGCACAATGTACAAGGGTATGTTTGGTATACAGTAGGTACTTAATGTTTGTCGTCTTGAATGCCAAAAATAGCATAAAAAACATTCTAAAGGTTTTATATAACCAGAAAAAGGTAGGCTAATCAATTTTTAAAAAAACACACAAAAATAATTTTTTAAAAGATGCACAAAAATACTATACTGGTATCCTTAAGTAAGTAAAAGAAATGAGAGAAACATCTACTATATTTGATGGAACCTCTCATCCAGCTGGCTCAAAATGAGAGAACTGTAGGATCTACTTGGTCTAGGACTATATTGGTTATCCATATACAGAGACTGAGATGAATGCTAAAACTGAGACCTTGCTCCACTCTATACTTCACTATAGATAAGTATAAAGAAATTATCAAGAATTGTACAGGACAGAAGGTATTGAGAGGATGTGATCTGTATTAGAGAAGGGAATACCCATAAAGATTAAGTCAAATCCATAGAAGTAGAAGGGGCATTAGAAATTTTCTTGGCCAGCCACTTCATTTTACAGAAAAGGAAACTGAGGCCTAAGGGGTTTACATGATTTGCCCAAAATCATACTAGTTGTAAACAGAAGTATTAGGCATCTAAGCTAAGTGCATATATACTAAATTAAAATTCCAGGGACACAATCTTTGCAAAGTGTGAGCTAGAGAGACATTTAATATTGGGTTAAAAGACTTCCAGTTTTAAATTGAATAAAATCAGTGTCTTTTTTCCTGAGTCACCACATTTTCCACACATTCTTAATTTCTGGTACTTTCTTCCATTTCAGTTTCTCCTACAATTCATCCCAATTTACATTGAGGATTAACACATTTATATGTCCCCGAGACAGAAAGCTTTCCCTATGGCTAGCAATTCTCCCACATTACATGTCTGAAATGTTGAAAATACTAGTAACAGGAAAGACTGACACAGCTGAGATTCTTAGTGCCTAAAGTATTTTAACCTTGTCAAATCATCTCAGGTCATTGTATTTGACAGCCTTGACAAGAGCAGGGGCTATAATAGGTGGAAAGCAATTTATTAATAGATCTAAATTGGTGGTAATCAGTAGTACAACATTACCACAAAGAGCACAGCTGTACCAATATAGTGAATAATTAGGAAAATCCCTCAGGAATTAATACAGTTTCAAAAGATTTAATAGGCATTCATTCTACACATAGTACATGTCCATAGTAATGCATGCTGAAATGTTAATTAAGTGAATATACATACGCTTTCCAATCTCAAATAATCAAGAAGTATTTAAGTACCTACTATTTCCAGATACTCAGCTAGTCACTGTGGATAAAAAATACAAGAGAATTAAACAATCTCTACTCTCACTGTTATGAAATCTGAGCAAGAGATATTGTTCATACATTTGATCTCTCCCATGTGGATAAACAAGCAAAACTCCTTTGATTACAGGTTTCTCCTAGAGGCTCAGAAATAACTTGGGGCTTGATATAATCAACAGTGTCATAGGCAAAAAAGTATCTGGAAGACCTCACTATTTGCTAAGAATCCCTCCTTTACTTGAACTCTGAACTGGATCTCCTCCACCTACAATACTTGGGAGTAAGCATACATCTCCTTATTTTCTGTTACATACTTACCTGATACTTATTAGAAGGAAGATCACTGAACAGTATGTGAAATAGTAAAGAAGTGGGTTACTGAATACAGTCTGTGGAAGTCTGCCTATTCTCTACTAATACACTCACTGAGGATGTCCCCAAATTTGTGCAAAGATGACTCTTGTAATAGTTTTATTAAAAAGAGAAGGAAAATTGAAAGGATTTGCAAAACTTATTAAAAATCCCATTTTCAGGGCAGCTAGGTGGTACAGTAGGTAGATCACTGGTCCTAGAGTCAGGAGGACCAGAGTTCAAATCCAGTCTCAGATACTTGATACTTACTAGCTGTGTGACCCTGGGTAAATCAATTAACTTACTGCCTCTCAAAAAACGAAAATCACTTGTTTTCCCCATTCATAATAGTTGAATCACCATACTTGGACCCCTATCATAGTTTCTGAAATGTTTAGAGAATGGTACTAAAGCAAACAAAGACAAAATTAGCCAGATTGCAACAAGTATCAACTAGAAGACAACAAGGCTAGAGGTGATACAACTGTGAGGGCACTGGTATTTAAAGGAGGGGAACATACTATGGGCATGGGGGGAAAATTCTGAAACTTTATTTTTTAAGTGAATAAGGAAGAACAACTTCCCCATTTATCTGATGCATTTCTTGGGGAAAAGGAGAAAAAGATGAAGAAAAAATGGTGTCAAATTTATGGCCCAAAATTTTGGAGTGCAACTTGAACCAGACTAACATGTAACTGGGAAATGTTTAAAAATGCAATATAATATAAATAATGTTAATTTATATTTATTTTATTTAATAAGCCTCCAAGGATCCATTTCTATTTGATTTTGATGCCACTGATCTAGAAAATAGCATAACTAGAGAGATTCAGAATTGGTTGAATGAACAGACACAAACATTAGTCATTTGGAGTCCAGTGTAAACTTACAGTAAAAGCTATCCAGTGAAGGATTCAAAGGTCTGTGCTCCACTGTAATAATAGGAATCTGAAAATCTTCCCTGACCCTTATCCCCTTTACAGGCTTAAGTGACTCTGAGAATCTTCCCTGATTTGAAAATATATTCTGCCCCCTAATGGGCTGAATGTGGTTACATGGAGCCTGTGGTGGGAGACTTGTTTTTTTGGAACTCCCACACCTTGTTACTTTGTGAATGGACAGTAAGTCAAGAGGGTTGTAACATTCTCTGACCCAGGAAAAGGATACATATACCCTGATGTGAGGTTTTGCTTGGGGGCTTGCTTTGGGAAGAATTGTGCGATTTGGCCAGATAAGACTCTGGGCAAGCCATTAACCCCAACAGCTTTGAAAACCCAGATGTTGATGCTTTCCTCTCTAGTAACTAACTAGGTATGGATGTAATAGACAGCTGGAAGCCTTGTCTGCTAAATTGTGTTATTTTCTGTTGTAACTTCTGTTTGTATTCTCTGAAGTTCAGGGTGTTGACTTTTCCCCCTAAACTAGGTAAATGATATATGTTTGATTGATTAAAGTAAGATTGTTAACACATTTTGAGTTGTTTTCCTTTAGAAAAGCAGATCTAAGAACCTGTGCCAGCAGCCATCCCGGGTATGTTAGGGTGCTTGCTGCTACATCCACTCTCTGTGGTTTAACAGTTTTGTCAATTACTTAGATAAGGGCTTAGATATCATGCTCATAAAATTTGTAGGCAGCATTAAGTGATGAAGGATAGATAACATACCTGATGGCAGATTTAGGATCCAAAAGAACCTTGACACATAACAGCATGGGGCTAAATAAAGATAAATGTAAAGTCTGGTTTGGGTTCAAAAAATTGATGAGGTGTGAAATGCATACTTAAAAAATAGTTTATCTGGGGATGGAGTCAAGATGGCAGAGTAGAAACAGGACTTCCACACAGCTCCAGCTACCACCTTCCAAATTTATGTAAAAGGGGCCTTTGAACAAATTTTGGAGCTACAGAATCCACAAAATGACACAAAGAAGCTAACCTCCCACAGAAGACAGCCCAGCAGCCTGGCAGGAATTGGCCAGCGCAGCGCTCTGGGAGCTACCCCAGCCCCACATGAGCCAGAGGTTTTAGCCTCAGGTTGGGCCTGACCAGCAGCCAGCTGAAGGGACTTCAGAACACCAAAAGTTGTGGCCTTTTCAAGAATTATCAACACACAGATGTTAAGGACAAAATGAGAGGTCAGTGCAGTATTGACTTTAGGACCCACTAGCGGGGAGTGCATCAGCCTCTTCCCCCCGGGGGCAAGAAGCCACTGAGACTCCTCGGCACAGCCACAGGACAGCTTCAGCTCTTGGCCTACAGACTGTAGGGAGACCAGGCAACCAGTTTGGGGGGTAATCACTCTTGCTTTAACCTCCTAGGACCTGGATTACAATCTAGGGTGAAGGTCCTGGGGTGTGTGACCAGCTTGCCAGAGCATGTGGGGGCTTTCAGAGTGGGTACCCAACTAATACCTCTGGCAGCTGAGAAAACCCCAGCATTTGGGATGGCAGCTCCCCTGTCTGACGGCAGAGTCATACTTTGGCAAAAATCCCAAAAGTCAAGTAAATGAGTGGCAACATGCCCAGGCAAAGGAAGCAAAACAAACAGAAGAATCCAACATTAGACTCCTATTTTGGATACAAAAAGGATCAAAGCATGGAACAGGAGGAAGACAGTGAGGTCAGAACTCTGGTACCAAAAGCTTCAAAAGAAAATACGAGCTGGTTACAGGCCATAGAGGACCTTAAGAAACAGATAAGAGAAGTGGAGGAAAAATTGGGAAGAGAAATGAGAACGATGCAAGAAAATTATGAAATGAGAGTCAACAGCCTGCCTGAGGAAAATAACACCTTAAAAAATAGACTAACTCAAGTGGCAAAAGAGGCTCATAAAGGCAATGAGGAGAAGAATGCCTTAAAAAGCCAAATTTGCCAGATGGAAAAAGAATCTCAAAAGCTCACTGAGGAGAATCATTCCTTCAGAATTAGATTAGAGCAAATGGAAGGTAGTGACTTTATGAGAAATCAAGATGCTGTTAAACAGATACAAACAAATGAAGGAATAGAAGGCAATGTGAAATATCTCATGGGAAAAACCACTGACTTGAAAAATAGATCCAGAAGAGATAATTTAAAAATTACTGTACTGACTGAAAGTCATAATCAAAGAAGAACCTAGATATCATCCTTCAAGAAATTCTCAAGGAAAACTGCCCTGGTGTTTTAGAACCAGAGGCAAAATAGAGGTTGAAAGAATCCACCTATCACCTCCTGAAAAAGATCCCCAAAAGAAAACTCCTAGGAATATTATAGCCAGGTTCCAAAATTCCCAGATCAAGGAGAGAATATTACAAGCAGCCAAGAAGAAACAATTTGAATACTGTGGAAACACAATCAGGATAGCACAGGATCTGGCAGCTTCAACACTGAGGGATTGAAGGGCTTGGAATATGATATTCCAGAGGGCAAAGGAGCTGGGATTAAAACCAAGAATCACCTACCCAGCAAAACTGAGTATCATGTTTCAGGGGAAAATATGGTCATTCAGTGGAATAGAGGACTTTCAAGGATTCTTGATGAAAAAAACAGAGTTGAATAGAAAATTTGATATTCAGATACAAGAAGCAAGAGAAGCATGAGAAGGTAAACAGGGAAAAGAAATCATAAGGAACTTATCAAAGTTGAACTATTTACATTCCTAAATGGAAAAATGATCATTGTAACTAATGAAACTTTTCTCAGTATGAAAATAGTTGAAAGGAATAGAAGGCATATAAATACATATGTGAATGCGTGTATAGATGTTAACAGGTATACATAGATAGAGGGCACAGGACCAATTTAATAGAAAAGGATGATACTCAAAAGGTGAAATTAAGAGGTGAGAGAGGAATATAATGAGAAGAGATAGGGAGAGGCAAAATGGGGTGAACTATCTCATATAAAATAGGCAAGGGAAAATGGTTACAATGGAGGGGAAGAATAGGAAGGCAAAAGGGAATGGGTCACCCTGATTGGTATTGAATTTGGCTCAGGGAGGGAATGCCATACACACTAAATAGGGTATCTCACCCTACAGGAGAGTAGGGGGGAAGGGCATGGGAGGGGGGACAATGGAAGGGAGAGCAGGCTGGGGGGGAGGGAAGTTGGAAGCACCCACTTTTGAAAAGGGACAGGACTGAAGTAGAGAATAGAACAAGTGGGAGGTGGGATAGGAGGGAGGGAAATATAATCAGTCTTTTATAATATATCTACTATTGTAATGTTTTGCATTAGCTACACAAGTACAACCTATATTGAATTGCTTATCTTCCCAGTAAGGATGGGTGACAAGAGAGGAAGGGAATGAATCTGGAATAATAGTATATATACTATTATCAATACTATTTTATATGTAATTTGGAAATAAGATATACAGGCACTGGGACATAGAGATAACCATGCCCTACTGGAAAAGTCAAAGGGGATATGGGGGAGAATATGGGAGAGAGCAGATTGGAGGAGGGGATATCCTTTGGGACCGCTATTTTGGGGCCGTGAGTAGGGGAAAAGCAGGGAGAAAATTTGGAACTCAAAATCTGGTGGAAATGAATGATGTAAACCAGAAGTTAATAAAGCATTTGAAAAAAATAGTTTATCTAAAGAATGATATGGGGATTTCAGCAGACTGTAATCTCAGCATGAGTGATGCAATGGCCAAAAAAAAATCCTCAACTTATGAAGGATATAGATAAGCTGCAGTATATCCAGAGAAGAGTTTCCGGGATAGAGAAAGGCCCACAAAAGGTCTAGTTGAAGGAATTGGAAATACTTAGACTAAACAGAAGACTTGTGGAGCAAAAGAAGAGACAAAATAGCTGTGTTCAGATATTTAAAGGGCTATATTCCTAGGACTTGTACTGCTTAACTAGAACATAGTTAAGAGCATAACTAGAAACAACTGGTATAAACTTCAGAGAGACAAATTTAGGTTTGATGTGAAAAGAACAAACAAACAAAAAACACCTCCCTAACAAACCTGGAAAAGTAGAATGAGAGACTGCGATTTCACCTTCACTCAAAGTCCTCAAACAAAGATTAATCACCTGCCAGATATACTGCAGTAGAGACTTACTATTCAAGTACAGGTTGGACTACATGACCTTGGAGATTCCTCTAAATTCTGTAATTTTAAGAGACAGTGAATGGTTTAATAATATCAGTAATATCCAGTATTTTCACTAGTCTAACTAAAGAAATACAAATGCATCTTATTTAATAGGTAGACTGCTTGAAATCTGGTAGTGGGGTTAACATGATGGAAGTTAGGAAGCGAATTACCATTATTATTATTAACAATAATATCTTCTTTCCCCACCTAAATTGTGGTCTTTCACCATCCTGGAAGTTCTTCTTTAGAAGGTGTCCAGTTTATTTATCCTTCATAAACTATTAAAACTTTTTTTTTTCTTTTTGGAGGACAATCGGGGTTAAATGACTTGCCCAAGATCACAGGGCTAGTTTTTGTGTTAAGTACCTGAGACCGAATTTGAACTCAGGTCCTTCTCACTCCAGGGCCAGTGCTAGATTCACAGCCACCCCAACTATTAAAACTTTTTAAAACCACACTAAGATTTTTGGGAACCACCATATAAGGCTTTAAGGTTTGCAAAGTGCTTGATCTATACCCCCATTTGATACTCACAGAACCCCTAAGTTAGATTCTATTACTATTCTCATTTTACAAATGAAAAAACAAAAAACTGAGGCCCAACGTCTAAAAGGAATCATCTGCCTTCATGCAGCTTTTATGGTTTCCTACCGCCTGCCCCGGAACAGGGGGGCGGGGGCCGGGATACAAGCTCACTGTTCTAGAAGTGGGAGACCTAAGAGGCTAAGGGCCCTACTCCCTCCTCTTATGGAAGAAGCTGAGGCCCAGTGAAGGGCTGCCAGGTCCCTCCCCTAACAAAGGCTGGAGGCCTGCTGGGCCTCTGGAGAAAGGGGCAAGGTGGGAACGGGTGGGGGAGGGGGAGGGATCTCGCTCCATCACAGGGCAGAGCCTGGGTAGGAGGTTCATTCACTTTGAATCGAAAGCGGTGCCACAGGGTCCCTTCATGCTTCACTCACCTCGCCCCAAACTGTCACCAATAGCTTGCTGGACTTTAAACCTCAGGGAAATTTCTTCTGAGGTAGCCACACCCACAGCTGCCTATAAGGAAATGGGGGCGGGAAGAGGTGCTGAGCTTGCGCAGCAGCCAGGAGTTCTGGAGCATGCGCAAAGCTCTCTCCAGCAATCTTGCACTGCCCTGGAATCTCTTAGTCCTCCTAGCCGTGTTCTCGGAACTACCCAGCTCCTCCAAAATCAAGAGGTTCAGTTTAGCCACCAGCCAATCACCAATGTCACCCTCCCACTACCCCTCCCTCCCTTTCCCAGGAAAGCTCAAGATGGCAGATGTAGTCTGGAAATCAAAAATAAATGGAGGAGGTACTCAGACAAGGGAGCCCTCACCCCCTGAAGTCCACAGAAAAAAATATGGAACACAAAGCAAGCTAGCTACTGGAACTCTAAGCAAAACCCTTGCCCAGGATATTGAGGGAGGCAAGAAAAGCCTAGTGTTTCCAGGCATCCATGACTTCTAATTATGGTGTAGATGTAGTGAGCATTCTTGGGATCATGGGATGATAGGTTTAGTAGAACTAGAAGGGACTTCAGTCATGTAGTGAAACCCCCTTGTTTTACAAATGAGGAAACTGAGGGCCAGGGAAGTGAAGAGACAACTAAAGCCAAACAGGTGGCAGCCTCGATTCCCTGACTCCAAATTCAGCACTTTGGAGTTGATCATTAGCAAACTGACTTAAGTATGTGAACCACTGAAAAGATTTTTTAATACTTTTGAGAGAAAAAGATAGACATGGATGGATAAACTGTGTAGTATGCCAATAGAATGAATAGCCACAGGAGAAAAGAAACCAGGACTGATTGTCAATGGGAGCAAGAAGGTATTATAGGACTGACTTCATTTCCTACAGTAACACACACACAGCAATTGATGCAATATCATGAAGTCATTCATTGTCTTACTACTTTCCTCCTTTCCCCGTGATTCATATGACCACATAAGCCCAAGGAATTATGCTGAGAAAGTTTGTGAATAATATCTTTTTTTCAAGTCCTGGTTTCACCTGCATAATTCCAATAATCTACTAGTTGGTCTCCCCACTTCCAGTTGCTTACCTCTCTAAATCTTACTCCACACAGCTGTCAAATTGTTGTTCTTAAAGCATGGGTTTGACCTCATTACTCCCTTACTCATTACTCAAAAAGTTTCAGGGAAACTTCCCTATTTACCTCAAGGATAAATTCCAGGTTTCCTTTCCAGACTAATTGCACAGTATTCCCCCTCCCCCACTCTCACCCTCCCACACATTCTATGCTCCTGATAAACAGGCTAACTTGCTCTTCTCAGTTATTTACTCATTCATGGCTCTGTGAAGCACGTCACTCCAATATTGTCCAAGGGGGTTTCTTGGCAAAAATATACCAGTAGTTTGCCATTTCCTTCTCCAGTGAATTTAGGCAAACAGAGATTAAGTGACTTGCCCAGGGTCACATAGCTAGTACTTAATTTTCCAATCCCCATGTCTCTGTACAAATAATTCTGGTGGCAGAAATTCTCTCCCTCCTCACCTTCCTTTCTCAGAATTCCTAGCTTCCTTCATAAAACACCCAGGTTCTGCCTCCTCCCACGCAAAGCCTTTCCAGAGGCCTCCAATTGCTAGTACTTTCCACATACACATCTTCCCAAAACCAATTATTTATTAATTTGGTGTGCTTTTTAAACCATTAAATTAAATAATTTCTTTTATGTTTGCTTCTTTGTATATATGTCATTCCTACCCAATTGAATGTAAGCTCCTAGAGAACAGAAATTGTTTCATTTCTGTGTTTTTATCACCAGTCACTGCCACAGTGCTAGAAACATAGTAAGCAATGGTAACATACTTTCTGGATTGAAGTAAATTGAAAGACATCATGGTGTAGCAGAAGAAGACTGGGAGGCAAAAAGACCCAGATTCACTGATTGGCTCTAACCACTAACTACATGACCTTGAATATATCATTTACCTTTCCTGAACCTGTTTCCTTATCTGCAATATTTCAATAACTAATACTTAAGTTTCACTGTTGTACATAATCTCTCAAATGACACATATTATAATCCCTCTGTGATTTAGGAGATGTTCTTCATGAGTTGCTATGGCTGAAAAGTTCATCACCTTGGTGAAGAACCTTCCCAAACTTAGCTATTACTAGTCCGCAAGCAAAAAATATCTTTACGAGGGGGCAGAGCCAAGATGGCGGAGTAGAAACAGCTCATCCAAGCCACTCTGCCCCCACATGTAAAAGGGGACGCTGAACAACTTCTGGAGCCCCAGCACCCACAGAACGACACAGAGAAACTAAACTCCCGCTGAGGACAGCCCAGCAGCCCTGCAGGAAGGACCAGCGCAGTGGTCTGGGACCTGACAGCGCGCAGAGCACAGGAGCCCAGCCGAGCTGAGCCCAGGTCCGCATGAGCCGAGGTTTTAGCCCCAGGGCGGCAGGGCCAGCAGCCAGCTGGAGGAACCCCAGAACACCAGGAGCTGTGGCGACTCCAGAATTATCAACATAGACTTGCCTGGGACAAAGTAAGAGGTTAGTGTCCTATGGACTTTGGGACTGGTATTAGGGAATGCATCGGCTCCCTCCCCTGGGGGCTAGAAGCCACTGAGGACAAATGCCATTTTGTAGTTTTCAGAGGCAGCTCCCGCTCCCAGCCTGCAAATTTGTAGGGAGATCCAGCGATCAGTCTTGGGGGGTAATCACTCTTGCTTTAACCTCCCTGGATCTGGATTGTGATCTAGGGTGGAAGTCGTGGGTGGGTTTACAGCTTGCCAGAAACGGAAGTTGCCCCCCACACTTTCAGGACGAAAATTCCTCTATCTGGCCTTAAAGCCATAGTGTGGCAACAAGCCCAAAAGTC
Organism: Gymnobelideus leadbeateri; assembly: GCA_011680675.1. Lineage (NCBI taxonomy): Eukaryota > Metazoa > Chordata > Mammalia > Diprotodontia > Petauridae > Gymnobelideus > Gymnobelideus leadbeateri. Next base: position 248,653 of record WOXC01003173.1, read on the forward strand.
AAGTAATTAAGTGGCAACATGCCAAGGCAAAGGAAACAGAAAAATGCAACCCTAGACTCCTATTTTGGGGGCATAGAGCGGGAAAAGGACTGTGAGGTCAGAAGTCCTGCTCCAAAAGCCCCAGGGGAAAACATGAGCGGGTTGCAGGCCATAGAGGACCTTAAGAAGGACTTTAAAAATCAAATAAGAGAAGTGGAGGAAAAACTGGAAAGAGAAATGAGAAGGATGCAGGAAAAGTATGAAATGAGGGTCAACAGCCTGACTGAGGAAAACAACACCTTAAAAAATAGACTAACTCAAATGGCAAAGGAGGCCCAAAAGGGCAATGAGGAGAAGAATGCCTTAAAAAGTCGAATTTGCCAGATGGAAAAAGAATCTCAAAAGTTCACTGAGGAGATTCATTCCTTCAGAGTTAGACTGGAGCAAATGGAAGCTAATGACTTTATGAGAAATCAAGATGCTGTTAAGCAGATCCAAACAAATGAAAGATTAGAAGGCAATGTGAAATATCTCATGGGAAAAACCACTGACCTGGAAAATAGATCCAGGAGAGACAATTTAAAAATTATTGGACTACCTGAAAGCCATGATCAAAGAAAGAACCTAGAAATCACCCTTCAAGAAATTCTCAAGGAAAACTGCCCTGATGTTTTAGATCCAGAGGGCAAAATAGAGGTTGAAAGAATCCACAGATCACCTCCTGAAAAAGATCCCAAAAAGAAAACTCCCAGGAATATTATAGCCAGGTTCCAGAATCCCCAGATCAAGGAGAAAATACTACAAGCAGCCAGGAAGAAACAATTTTAATATTGTGGAAACACAATCAGAATAGCCCAGGACCTGGCAGCTTCTACACTGAGGGATCGAAGGGCATGGAATATGATATTCCAGAGGGCAAAAGAACTGGGAATGAACCCAAGGGTCACCTACCCAGCAAAACTGAGTATTTTGTTTCAGGGGAAAATATGGTCATTCAGTGGAATAGAGGACTTTCAAGCATTCTTGAGGAAAAAACCAGAATTGAATAGAAAATTTGACATCCAGACACAAGAAGGAAGAGATGCCTGAGAAGGTAATCAGGGAAAAGAAATCAAAAGGAACTTATCAAAGTTGAACTATTTACATTCCTATATGGAAAAGCAGTAACTGTGACTGATGATATCTTTCTCACTATGAAAATAATGGAAGAAGGGGGTATGGTCATATGAATACATATGTGAATGTGTGTGTATATGGTTACAGTTATATATGGATAGAGGGCATAAGTTGAATTTGTTGGGAAGGGAGAATACTCAAGGGATGAAATTATGAGGTGAGAGAGGAAAGTGGCAAGAGGAGATGGGGAAAGACAGGGTAGTGTAAACTATCCCATGCAGAAGAAGCAAGGGGAAGTGGTTGCAAAAGAGGGGGAGAATAAGGAAGGCTAAAAAGGCAAAACCACGTTCAAACTGAATTTGGTTCAGGGAGAAAATGACATACATAGTAAATGGGATATTCTAACCTGCAGCAGGATAGGGGGAAGGGGGATGGGAGGAGGGATGATGGATGGGAGGGCATCCTTGGGGTGAGGGGAGGTTGGAAGTACCCACTATAAAAGAGGGACAGGATCATGTAGGGAATGGACCAGGTGGGGGGTGGGATGAGTGGGAGGGAATTATAAGCAGCCTTGTACAATATATCTACTATGATAATGTTTTGCATAGCTAGACATGTACAACATATACTGAATTACTTATCTCCCAAGAAGGAATGGGTGACAAGGGAAGAAGGAAATGGATCTGAAATTTGAGGTCGTAACATTAAATGTTTCAAATATATATAAATACTATTATTAATACTCTTTTGCTTGTAATAGGGAGATAAGATGTGCAGGCATTGGGATGCAAAGACCCACCTTCCTCTAATGGAAATGTCGATGGGGGTATGGGAGAAGGTATGGGAGAGAGCAGATTGGAGGAAGTGATATCTTGTGGGATTACTGTTCTGGGAGGTTGGGTAGGGGAATAATGGGGGGAAAATGATTGTAACTCAAAATCTGGCGGAAATGAATGATGTAAAACAGAAGTTAATAAAGCATTTGTTTAAAAAAAAATATCTTTACCCAAAGGCTTTCCAGCTTGATATGATCTTTGAGAGCTTATGTTTCACTGGCATAACAGACCTGAAGAAACCAGTGTCACCCTCATGCCACGGTGGATCATTGCAGAAAGACCTCAGTATTTCATACATTTTCAATGGTAGTCCTGGAATTTTACTCCTTTCTTATTATCTCTGCTTGGTTTCCCTAGATTCCTTCAAAGTTTCACATAAAATAGTGCTTTCCAGAAGAGTAGAAATGTTCCCCTTAAATTTTAGTGCCTTTTCTGTGAGATTATCTACAATTTATCCAAGATATAACTTTCTTGTACATAGTTATTTGTATAATGTCTCCTTTTAACTTTTTTGAGGTGAGGGATTATTTCTGCCTTCCTTTGTATTCCTAGCATTTATCACAGTGCCTGAATAAATTTTTGTTAACTTGTAGAATACTAATAATGATTATCTCTCAAATGTAAGAATTAGATCACAAAGGTCACTTTTAACATCAAATCTGTCAATATTTTCATTGATATTTATAGAACAAGCTCTATAAAATATTTTTCATTCTTATTAAAATACTTGATAAAGATTTGCTTCCATATTTTAAAATAAACATGGAAAGGGTTCAAAGAAGAGCAAAAAATATGACTAACCTTCATTATTTCAACTCTTCAACAGTACAGATTAAAAATAATCTGTGTCACCTATTTCCATGTCTGTTTTCTATGTTTTCCCATAAATCTTCCACTGGGGGTCGAACCAGCATACTAGGGTCCCTCTACTATTTCTCTTTTTTAATTTGTAGGTACCAATGTGTCACGTAGGCTGTTTCCCCATGTTATTGCTATATGACCAGAATGACCTTTTCTGGTTATTTTTATTATTAATTATTCTGAAGATTTTATTAGTACTAATTTGTTATATTTAAAGCAATTATTTTATTAATTTAAAATTGTCTTCTTATATTTTTCTAGAATCTTTTATCCTATTTCTGATACATATTTTTTTGCAATAAGGTGCTGCCATTTTGCTAATGTCCACTACAGTTCTTTTATACTTTTGCAAATATAATTTTTTGAACACTGTAGCCATGGAGCATCAACAGAAGAATATCAGTATTAAAAATCTGAGCCTTTGTTTCAGAAAGAAGCTTGGCCAATTGAACATGAATTCTTTCACCATGACTACCACTTGAAAACCAACTAATATATGTGTGTGTTTGTATGATTATGTGTATATGTATGTATATATGTGTGTGTTTATATACATATATACACACACTATCAGTCCTTTTTGATCTATTTTCATAAGATATTAAGAATAACTGAACTTTTGATCACCTATGAACATTTGTTTAATTAGTATTCTGTTATGATATCTCCATATTTAGGCTGGTCCTCAGAAAGGAAAGACAGTCTATTTCAAAGAGTATGCCATAGATTACCTTATAATCATTCATACTATCTCTTATACCCCCTTATAAGATTATAAGATCCCTAAAGAAAAGAATTGTATGATAGATAATCTTTGTACTGCCTGTAGTGCATTGCTACCTTTATGAGTCTCAGTTAACATCTATTAAATGAATGAACCTGTCCTCAATAATTTAGTTTTTGAGAGCAGGAAACCAAATAGGGACTTTGCTCATGTCTGGTTCACTGATATAGAATCTATTCTTTCTCTTTTTAGGATTATCTAAAAAAATTAAATTGCCCAGCATGATATATAGAAAACAATGAATTAAAGCTTACAAAACACAAATGTTTATATTATTGAGATTAGTCATAGTAATTTTCCAATTTTGAAACAGCATATGGTACTTCAGTGAGTTGATTTCTAGAATGGAAAACAATGTGTACCAGTCAGATAATTATATTAAGATCACATTATCAGTTACTCTGCTCAATAATCTAATATTAGTCCATATTTTCAGTTCCTCTTATCAGCTTAATTCTGAATCATCGCTTTACTTCTGCCCAGGCTGAATAACATGAAACCATATTTTTGTTTAATTACTAAGGTATCACTAAAACAACCTAGAAAACATGAAATCATATTTTTGTTGGTTTATTATTATGTATGACTAGAAATAGTTAGGAATGTTTTTTTTTTATCTTTTTCACTTTAAGCTCCTACATTCTCCAAATTTTATAAGTCCTCTGCTACTTCATTGTGGCATGGAGTCTATTCTAGATTTTGAAAGAATATATCAATGGAATATATACTCCAGCAGGTTATGCTATGCCAAAAGAGCTTCAGGTTCTAGCAACAGACTATGTTTGACTTGTGAGGGTGAACCTACCTATGTATGAAGAGGTTCATCACCAGCAGGTTAGCCAATAAGTGAAAATTCTTTGGCCAGAGCAACTCATGAATGTGATGGATTCCCCTCTTTGGGGGATTTTTGAGCAGAGACTGAATGATCAATTATCAGGTATGCATAGTATGATTGGGATTCCTTTGGAGTATAGGTTGGATTAGATGGGTCACTTCCAATTCTCAAATTCTATGATTCTATCCTGTTCATTCTTGCTGTCATGTTTGGGCCTCCAGCTCTCTTTCCCTCTCTTCTCATAAGTATGGTGCCCAGCTTACTATCTGATTTAAACATTACAAAACTATTTTGCTTCTATACTATAAAGGTCATGGGACTTTTCCATTTGACTTGTAGCTGAGACTTTCCATACATGTTGTTTCCCTATTAGATTGTGAGCTCCCTGAGAGCAGGAACTATTTCCCTTTTCTATCTGTATCTCTAGTACTTAGCACAGTGCTTCACAAATAATATACTTTAATCAATTAATAAATACACTTTTCATCCACTCATGTCAGAATCAAGATGCACAGTTCTGAGATACTAAAAAGGAGGCGAAAGGTTTGGAATGAGACTGTATAAGACAGATACCCAAGAAAGACAGAGATATATGCATGACTCCATGTATAGGTAGGGGACACAGTTATCCCTGAGTGAGATAGGGTCCCACCCCTTGGTAGGAAACATAGCTCAAGAAAGAAACAGTCACAGGCTTTGAATTATCTTGGAAAGCTCCTTCTTCAAGTTTGTACACAAAAGGAGATTTCTTTTTCTTCGGTTTAAAACAGGTCAAATGGACCATTTTTGTTTCCATCACAGGAAATATTTTATGCACTTATGTTAGACTATGGTCAGCATATAGTACATAAAGCAATGTAATAAATGGGAAACCAAGTAAAGCAGATTTTAGGTACAGGCAAAGAATTATTTTTCCATTAAATTACATTAGGTGTGAGATAAGGTTGCTGGAAGAAATGAATTATATCAATCTCAACACTTTTGCTTAAAGGAAATCAGAAAAGAAATCTGTAGGTGGAACTGAAGTTCCATGTAGCAAGAGTAAAGAATAGCTAAAGGATACCTTAAATGTTCCACTGTAATACCCTTGCAGTGATATAGAGGAAGACTCCCTGCATGTTAGGCTGTTGTTATTCTTTGTCCTTCATTCTCAAAGAGGACCAGTGACATCACAAGGGTGATATCTTGACTCATCAATGAATTGGGTTTAAGAGCTGCACAGTCATCAGTCTCACTCTTTCCTCTCCTCCAGAATCATTGGAGTCCAATAGCAAGATAAGAGTCAAGACAACTGGCAATGGCCCCCATGTTAGGTGGACCCTTTGTGGATTTGTGGGATAGCATGAACAAGAAATACACAGAATAAGAAGACAAAAAAGGGAGGAAGCATTTATATAACATCTATTATATGCCAGGCACTGAACTAAGCTGAATATAAATACAAGTAGAAAGATAGTCCCTGTCCCCAAGGAACTTACACTCTAAAAGGAGAAGACAATATATAAAAGAAAACTGAAAAGGGGAGGAAGAAGACAAAGGTATCCAGCCTGGGAGCATGGTAGAAATTTAAAAGTACAGTATGGAAAGAATGATTCATACCTACCTGGGCACCCTCCTTAAATGGAGATTCTGGGAGGAGCCATCCACTGAGGGGAATGGGGGATCAGCAAGGCCTGGGGCATAGTAGAAGATAAGAGTACTATCTGAGAGGAAGGCACTATCCCTTTCAAAGTGTAACTTATATACTATTTGCTCAGTGAAGCCTTGCCTAATCTTCCTAGCTGAAAGTGATCTTCCATAAAAAATGTTCTCTTCTATCTCTCTCTCTCTCCCTCCCTCTCTTCCTTTCTGCCTCTTCCTATCTCTCCCTCCCTCCCCTCATTCTTTCCCTCATAATATCTTGTTTCATATTTATTTCTCTGTGTTAAATGCATCATTTGTCTGTTTGTTCCTAGAGGATATGAATTGTCTGTGTTTTCATCTTTATTTTACTACCACAGTAATGTGTTACTGAAATATTTAAAGGACCCCATTATATTAGGTTGTCTTACCCACAAACAACTAACCTAATAACAAAGATCCTGACACTCCCCTTAATCAGCATTTAAGCATTTCTTTACCAGGGTATAATACAGGTTTATGAGAAATTTTTATTGTTCTTTCTTTTTACACAAAAGTTCCAGATTCAGAAGAGAATTTTTCCAACAGAAAATGACAGATATGTGAACAATCCCCCAGCATTTGAATCTTCTCAACCTAACTCATCTTTGTGTATTGTAAAATTCATTTCATACAATACATACCAAATTGGAAATAAATCAACATTTGAGTCATGATTAACTATTTTCCCAGTAAAAATAAGTAGCAAAGAAAGATTTGCATTTGTATAGTTTGGAAATACCAGGTAGAACATTTTGATTATTTATTTGCACTTGTGAAATGAATACTTAAACTTTACAGGCGATAATATCCCATTTCTACTTTGACTAGGTACAAATTTAATCAGGTTTGCCAGTCTTTCATACTGAACTTAAGCAGGATTTTCAAACTCAGACATAGTACACCCATTTTCTTCAGTCTGACAAAGTTCCATGCTTACTTTCTCTGATGATCACTCTACACGGTATTTTTTTTTAATCACTGAATCATGGTTAAGTGATCAAGTGCATTATACGGAATGTTGTCATTGATTTTGATTTACACCTCCTAGCTTAATTGTCTTGCTTACTGTCTGGTTTTAATAACCATCATTAGATCCATACCAAATGGCAGTCACTATAGAGTAGCTCTGAAAGGAAGACTTGAAAAATATGATGCTATTAAATTGCTTTTCAAGAAAAACTGGTGTAAATTGCTCAAAACTCAAAAATAGGCATTCTCTTTTGAAGTTACCCATTTCTAACCACAAACCTTACTGCTTCAATCCCAGAATGGGCTATGACTTTGTATATGTCTCTCTGTAACACTTGGGCATTTGAACACAAATCCTTTAGTTTGCCAAAACTGATTAACTCCCTTATAGATAGATGGTAGAGCAATTGATAAAGTTCAATGCTCACCAGGGCTCTGTTTCTAGGATTCCTGTGTTCCTAATAGGGATTTTTTTGTAGTAAATAGTTACAGGGTGAGCATTTAAATTAAACACAATCACAAGTTAAATCTGAGAAAACAGCTGTGGCCACAAAAAGCATCAGAGTGGTTAGCATCTTCTGGTAGCTGGCAGTAATCCCAACATCCAGGTGTGTTTGCCCTACATGTCATGTGCTGTAGTAACTGTGGATTTTTAATAATCCAGTTTTGGAATGCATTCGCTTCACAGGAACATCAATTTAGAACTGGAAGGAACCTAAAAGGTCACCAATTCTAACTCATTTTACCAATGAGGAAACAGAGGCAAGAGAGGTTAAGTAACTTGCCCAAGTCATACAGCTAATGAATGTCTGTAGCAGGATGTGACCTTGAATTCCTGACTCCAAGTCCATGACTATCTCCTATGCAATCCAATCATCACCTTTGCCTTTCAAAATTTTGTTTTCTTCAAAGCTCAGCTCAAGGAACACCTTCCACATGATGCCTTCCCTGATTCCCCCCACTGCTAGCACCTCCTTCCAAAAAATTACCTTGTATTTATTCTCTAGGTCCTTTAAAATGTTTTGGTTGTCACCTCCAAAAGAATATAAACTCCTTTCAGGCAAAGATTCTTGTCTTTGCCTTTGCACACCAAGCTTTTAGCTCATCACTTAGCACTTAGGGTGCTCAATAAATGCTTGTGATCTATAGATTCACTGATTGGAAGAGAGTTCTCCCATCATATGTGTCTTACTCAAAAACAATCCTTAGGGAAGGGTATACTGGTGCCCTAAAGTCACCTGCTCTCAACCCACTGATTGACAGCTCAGGCCATGACATGAATTGCTTTAATTGGCTCTAAATAAATTACAATTCTTAACTCATCTGTTTTTTCCATACATGTCAGAAGAGATACTTCAAGCCCCTGAAGTTTTCCTAGAATTGTAACAGTTTAGTTACAGGTGGCCCAAAGACCACCAGATAGTTTGGGTAATCCTTTAAAAACCAGCCTGTTCCTAGAGAGCAAAGCAGTGTCAATTCTGGAGCACTATCAAGGCACCAACATTAATATGATGACAGAGGGACCGTAATGGAAATTGACTCATATCAATGTCAACCTACTTGGAATATAGTAAAACCAAAACCAAAAACAACTCTGGGATTAGAGTCAGAGGATTTAGGTTCAAACTCCATATCTACCACTCACTACTTGTGTGACCCTGAAGATGTCTCTTTACCTCTATGGGTCTCAGTTTCCCCATCTGTAAAATCAGGGAGTTAAGTCTATGACCCTATCATCGTTACCCTTCTGCTCCCATCAGACCAGTGTGAGCAGAAAAGGACAGGCTATTGCACGGTAAATCATGGTCAACCAAGAGCAACGTGCAAAAGAGAAAAATTGAGTCATTTTCTCTTCTTAGATTCTTATGCATGCTAAAAACACTGTTTGCCAAAGCTTTTGATGCTGTACAATAGAAGGGAGTCATTGAAGTCTGCAATTCTCGTGATGAAGCTATGTGGCAGAATGGTACATTTTATTACCTTCAAAAAAGGGTCCAAGGTTGCCCATTAAATCAATGAGAGAATCTAGACTAGTTTTTGACATGTCTTACACCAAGACTGTTCTCCTCTAAGTTATCATAACTGTCTATCATATGAATTGAAAATATAGTAAAAGGGGCAGCCAAGATGGCAGAGTAGAAACAGGACTTCCTCCCGGTCCCTGCTTCCACCTCCTCCAATACATGTAAAAAATTACTCTAAACAAATTTTAGAGCTACAGAACCCACAAAGTGACAGAGAGAAACAAATCTCCCACTAAAAGAAAGCCTGGTAGGCCATCACAATGCCCAACTGAGTGGGGGTTTTAGCCCAGGGTGGCCCCAACCAGCTTAACTTCATGCAAGTAAATCACCAGCAGCTGCAGAGGTTTCCAGACTTCTCAATCCACAAATGCCAAAGATAAAGTAAAGTAAAGATAAAGTACCAAAGATAAAGATAAAGTAGGAAACTTTGTTGGGAACAGAGAAGCACAGTCCAGCTGCTACCTCCAGAGCAAGAAATTGAGCAGGCATGGTGGCAGCAGCTGCTGCCATGTGGCTGCTTCCAAAGGTCCTGGCCTGCAGATTCTAGGGCAACCAAGCAATCATTCAGAGTGTAATCACTTTTGCCTTGACCTGCTTGGATCCGGATCACGGTCTAGGGTGTTTGACCAGTGAACCAGAATATGTGGGGGCTGTAAAAAGGGCACCCATCTAATAGCTTCAGCAGCTGCAAAAACCCCAGCAAGTTGGGACACAGCTCTCTTCATTCCGGAAGCAGAGTTCTAATGTGGCAAAGAGCTCAAAAGTCAAGTAATTGGCTGCCAATATGAGCAAGCAACTGAACCACAAACAGACGATAGAATCCTTTTTGGGGGACAAAAAGGATCAAGGCATGGAGCAGGAGGAAGACAATGAAGTCAGAACTCCTGCAACAAAAGCTTCTAAGAAAAATATGAACTGCTTACAGGCCATAGAGGAGCTCAAGAAGGATTCTGAAAATCAAGTAAGAGAAGCGGAAGAAAAATTGGGAAGAGAAATGAGAATGATGCAAGAAAATCCTGAAAAGAGAGTCAACAACCTGACTGAAGAAAATAACACCTTAAAAAATAGACTAACTCAAATGGCAAAGGAGGCCCAAAAAGCCAATGAGGAAAAGAATGCCTTAAAAAGCCAAATTTGCCAGATGGAAAAAGAATCTCAAAAGCTCACTGAAGAGAATAATTCCTTCAGAATAATATTAGAGCAAATGGAAGCTAATGACTGTGAGAATTCAAGATACTATTAAACAAATCCAAACAAATGAAAAAAAAATAGAAGGCAATGTGAAATGTCTCATTGGAAAAACCACTGACCTGGAAAATGGAACCAGGAGAGAGAATGTAAAAATTACTGGGCTATCTGAAAGCCATGATCAAAAAATAAGTCTAGATACCATCTTTCAAGAAATTATCAAGCAAAACTGCCCTGATATTCTAAAACCAGAAGGTAAAATAGAAATTGAAAGAATTCACCAATTGCCTCTTGAAAAAGATCCAAAAAAGAAAATTCCTAGGAATATTATAGCCAGGTTCCAGAGTTCCCAGATCAAGGAAAAAATATTACAAGCAGTCAAGAAGAAACAATTTGAATATTGTGGAAACACAATCAGGATAACATAAGATCTAGAAGCTTCTACATTGAGATAAAAGGGGCTTGGAATATGATATTACAGAAGTCAAAGGAGCTAGGATTAAAACCAAGAATCACCTACCCAGCAAAACTGAGCATAATGCTTCAGAGGAAAATATCGTCATTCAATGAAATACAGGACTTTCAAGCATCAACCAAGATCAAGAGGGAGGTGGGAAATTGGGAAAGAATTTTTACTACATATGTCTCTGATAAAGGACACATTTATAAAATATACAGAGAATTGAGTCAAATCTATAAGAATACAAGTCATTCCCCAATTGATAAATGGTCAAAGGATATGAACAGGCAGGTTTCAGAGAAAGAAATTAAAGATATCTATAAGCATATGAAGAAATGCTCTAAATCACTATTGGTTAGAGAAATGCAAATCAAAACGACGCTGAGATACCACATCTCACCAGTCAGATTGGCTAAGATGACAAAACAGGAAAATGACAAATACTGGAAAAGATGTGGACAAATTAGAACACTGATGCATTGCTGGTGGAGTTGTGAACTGATCCAACCATTCTGGAGAGCAATCTGGAATTATGCCCAAAGGGCTATAAATAATTTCATACACTTTGATCCAACAATACCACTTCTAGGGTTATATACCAAAGAGATCATAGAAGTGGGAGGAAGACCCATATGTACAAAAATATTTATAGCAGCTCTTTTTGTGGTGGCAAAGAATTGGAAATTAAGGGGGTCCCCATCAATTGGGGAATGGCTGAACAAGTTGTGGTATATGCATGTAATGGAATACTATTGTGCTATAAGAAATGAGGAGCAGATGGACTTCGTATTTACTTGGAGATGCTTATAGGAACTGATGCTGAGTGAGAAGAGTAGAACCAGGAGAAATTTGTACATAATTACAGACACAATGTATATGTGATGACCAGCCTTTATGGACTGGACTCTTCTCAGCAATGCAGGGTTATAAGTCAACCCCAAAAGACTCATGATGGAAAGAGATGTCTACATCCAGAGAAAGAACTGAGTTTGAATCCAGATTGAAGCAAACTACCTGCTCTTTTTCTTTTTCTTGTTTGGTTTTGTTTCCTCTTTGCCATTGTTCATTCCATCTGATACAATCCTTCTTTATAACCTGACTAATGTCTAATGTGAAAGTATTTGCAGATCTTATACTTGATAGTAGTATAGCAATTTAAAATACATTATGAATTTGTCAGCAGCTCTTGTATCCAGAGCCCTCTGCATAATTAAAACTCCTGTTTACTATATAATGGCACCACATGTGCTGGTAAAACATAATCTCCTAAAAGTCCCTATGATAACATTAAACAATCACAATGGCAGAATAATAACTGTCACAGTGTAAAACTTTTTGTTCTTTTTTTAGAAGTTCTAAGACAAAGTAAGTCACTGCTTAGGGAGCCAACAATTACTGTCTTGTGACTTTGAGAGACATGTCAGTAGAACTGAAGGATCTCTCTCTTTCTCTGTGACCCTGTGTCTCTCCCTATCACTTTCTCTGTCTCTTTTCTCCTCTCCTGTCTCCCCTCAACCCCTCAGAAAGTTCCTACTGTGGCTTTACTTAGAAACTCATTTTGATTATGGTCTACAATCTTATTTCTTATTCAAAGATCCCATTTAACAAATTAAAGGTTACCTCATGCCCTAGCTTCATTATTTCCCAATTGTATAGCACAAAGTTTCAGCCACCACTCAAGTCCACTGAGAGAAAGTAAAAATACTGCTTCTTGGCTCCTTCCTCTCAGAGGTACATGTCTCACCTCTCCATTATAAAAATAGGAAGATGGTAGAGGGGTAAAACTACTCCAAAAGATACTCATTAATGCCAGAATTCAACATTCTACAAGCAAGAAAAAGAAAAACTCATAGTACGAAAAAATTTACGATATGAAATACACATACATAACAATATTGAATAACAAATTAGAAAGTTTTCCATATATGTATATATACACATATACATATATGTATACTTGATTTTATGTCTAAAATTCAAACTTTGTCTAATTAAGTGTGAAACTTTAGGATGTTGCTAACTTTAAGGACTAAAAGTACGATTGTTTTTAATCAAGAAAAAGTAGTTTTGAGCACATCTATATATGTATCTGCTACTTTCTTTTTACTCACAGGCACACATACATTTCCACCCAGTCACAGCAAAATTGAACTCTGATAAAAAAAATTTTATTCTCCCCATTAAGGGCCATTTTGATTACATTCATCCTGCCATTAACTTGTCACTTATTATGAGGATTTTCTTGGTGTTCATAGAATCCACAAGAAAGCAAGTTGATAAATTAAGTACAGTTTGTAAGAGTTTGTAAGAGGCCGCTCTGGATCTCATTGCCATAGAGGCTAGTGAGCTTTACAAAATATTTAAAAATAAAACCAAAATGTGTTCCATAGCCTCAAATATATAATATATTTATTATATAATCCCCTCTCCAATCCATCATCTTATAAATGATACTGTTGTTAGTGAAGTGGACTAGGCAAGAGAGGGTGAGTAAACTGTATAGTATGACTGTTACTAGAAGTTAATATATACATATATATGTGTATATCCATAGATACAAATGTGTGTATATATGTGTGTGTGTGTGTGTGTGTGTGTGTGTATGCATATATTTAGCTGGTAGGAATGCTGAGTGACCTTTCAAGATGTAGTATCAAGCTAAAGCTAGAGTATCAAGTAGATACTGAGCATGTCATGTTCCCAACATTGATCTACCATTCTATCCTATCATGATCAGAATGTGAAAGTACCACCAAGTTAGAGGAATACAATTTCTACTTTTTCTCAGGATTAAACTGAGTGATTAAACATGTTGAAAAATTGTTAACTTGGTTTATTTTGTCCAATCTTGTTTTCAGTCAAGCTATCAAAAAACCTTCTACCTCATTGCAAGTCATTTTTATCATATTTAAGGTGCTTTAAAGATTATTTGCAGGGAGTTATTCTTCTTGGTAACCAGAAGTACTTAAGAAATAACAATGCACTGTGGTTTTCTTTTAACTAAAACACCCACATTTAGTCTATCTTGATGTAATGGAAATGCAGATTTGAAGATCTTCCCTGCTCCTAGGCCCTTTGATGGGCTTAAGTGACTCTGAGAACCTTCTTTAATTTGAAAATATACTCTGCCCCCTAATAGGCTGAATGTAGTCACATGGAGCCTGTGGTAGGAGGCTTGGTTTTCAGGAATGACCACACCTTGATGCTGTGTGATTGGGCAGTGGGTCAAGGGGGTGGTTACATTCTCTGAGCCAGGAGAAGGCTATATAAACCCTGATGGGAAGCCTTGCTTTGGGGTTCACTTTGAGAAGTGTTGTGTGATTTGACCAGATGAGACTCTGGGAAGCTCTTGAGAGCCCCCTTGCTTTGAAAACCCAGATGTTGATGCTTCCCTCTCTGGTAACTGTGATTTGGTATTGATATAATGGTTGGACAGTTTGGAAGCCTATTTGATCTTTCTGTATACTCTGAAGTTTGGGGTGCTGACCTTTCCCCCCTGAACTAGGTAATATATATTTGTTTGATTAAAGTAAGCTTGTTAACTGATTTTGAGTTGCTTTCCTTTATAAAAGCAGATCTAAGAACCTGTGTTGGCAGCCACTCTGGGGATGCTGGGGTGCTTGCTGCTACACTTGACTCTTACTGAATTAATGGATGGTGATTTTTACTTCTACAAGAGTCATTGTTTAGCTACATGAAGTAAACCTTCATTTTTCAGTATTTACAGTTTTGTAGTTGTGCTGAATTTATTGTTCCTACTGAACTGAATTCTCGATTCTGGCTGCCTCCATTATTTCCACACAGTCCTTTCAAAGCAAAGGACTTTTTTTTTCAACCCTGCTATTTCTTCTTATTTTTTAGATCAGATCTTATCTTTCATTTTTTCTTCTGTGCATTTTCATTTAAAAAATTTCTTATATGTTACAAATGACTGCATGCCTATTACTATCTTCCCTTGTATACCCTATTTACAACTGTTTGTTCCTTATGTTTTCATTCTTTAGTGTAACTGATCAAAATTTTCTACTTATGACCCTTAGTTACTTCATTTCCAGAGTTGTTAGCTCATTCACAGCATCAAGAATCCTTAACCAGATTTTGTTCCCATAAAAATGATTCACTCCATCACCGAATTGCATGCTTACATTTTGTTTCCTAGCTTCATATTTCTTATAACTTCTATTCTAAAAGCATACAGGGTATCATTAGATGATCTGGGTGAGGATGTGTGTGAAATAATGTTGGATTTGGAATCAAAATGATCTCACTTCAAATTCTGACTCAGTTGCTAGTTGTACAACCTTAGGCAAATATTTTACCTTTCTCAGCCTCAATATCCTCATCTGTAATATAGGGGTAATAATAGCACCTACCTCACAAATTTATTGTGAGGATTAAATGAAATAATTTGTGAAGTGCTTGGCAAACCTTAAAGCACCATATAAATTCTACCTATTATTATTCTTCAGTCTTGATTGTCACTTGCTGAATGAGAACCTCAGTTTCTTCCTTTACAAAATAGGGATTATATCACTTTCCCTATCTCCTTTACTGGCTTATTATGAAGATCATATGATTAGTTATCTTATGTTAAAATAATTTTATAAAACCATAAAATACTAACAGAATGGATGATGAGATAATAGTTCTATTTTTTAGCTGAGTTTCATATTGTTTGTTTAATGCTTTTCTATGTTATTGGGCTGATCTTCTGTCCCATTTAGTGGGAAAAGATGCTAGGTAAAATAGTTTTTGATTCAAGACCACTCTTCACTACTACCCTTGGGTGATTACTGTTTTTCATCTGAACTCTCCTACACAAGCATGATAATTGATGTAACTTCCAAAAATATATAGTTCTAGCTGATATTGACTGGAATTAACTAGCTCTCCAGTAGAAAAAAGAAAACCTTTTTTTCTCCCAATGGGGACTCTAATTGTTGTTCTTTCATTTAAACATGCCAATTAGAGAATCATGTCACATTATCTAATTATCTGCAAGCACTTGAAGACTTAGACTGCCAAGAATTATCAGCTTAGTGTAACCATATACATATTTTTATCCATTAAGAGGTACAACACACTAAACTATAAAACTTGAAATGTTATAAACTGAACATTTTTCTTTTTCTAATAGTCAATTAATGAACATTTATTAAATGCCTATTATGTGCCAGACACTGTGGATATCCCCAGCACTGGGGATACAAAAAGAGGCAAAAGATAGGTCTCGCCCTCAAGGAGCTCATAATGTAGTAAAGGAGACAACAAACAAACAAATTTGTACAAACAAGTTATATATAGGATACATAGAAAATAATAATAGAGGGAAGGTACAAAAATTAAGAGGGGCTGGGCAAGTCTTCCTGTAGAAGATAGGATTTTAGTGGGAACTTAGAAGCCAGAGAAGCTAGCAAAGGGAGATAAGGGAGAGTATTCCAGGCATAGGAGAGAGTCAGAGAAAATGCCTGGATCCAAGAGAAGGAGTATCTTATTCATGGAATGGTAGTGTCACTGGATGGAAGAGTATGTGGTGGGGAGTAAAGTATAAGAAGATAAGAAAGATAGGGGTAAGAGAGTGCTAGGTTGTGAAGGGCTTTGCAACAGAGAATTTTGTATTTGATCCTGGAGATGATAGGGAGCCATTGGAGTTTATTGAGTAAGAAAGGTGACATGGTTCGACCTAAGCTTTAGGAAAATCACTTTGGCAGCTGAATGGAAGCTGGACTGGAGTGGGAGGAGACTAAAGGTGGCAGACCCACCAGCTATGGGTCCAAGCATGAGGTGATGATTGCTTGGACCAGAATGGTGGCAGTCTCAGAGGAGAGAAGTTTGGGGGTGGGGAAAGAAGGGGAAGAACATCACAGAAAGAAGTTGAGAGGGTTAGATTAACAGGTTTTGGCAACAACTTGAATATAGGAGTGTGAGACAGTGAGGAGTCAGGTTGCAAACTTAGTTGCAAACTATAAGGAAAGCTGGCAAAGGAAAGGTTTAAGGGGAAAAATAATGAGTTCAGTTTGGGATATGCTGAGTTCAAACTCTAAAGTTTGAATTCAATGTCTGAAAGGCAGTTGGAAATATGAGATTGGAGATCAGCAGAGAGGTTGTGGCAGGACAAGCATATTTTAATTTTATTTAATTTTAATAATCTTATTTTAATTAGAGAATTTTAATAATGTAATTCTTATTTCTATATTCTAGATATATTATGAGAATTCTTTAAATGATTTTCAAAAAGAATTTTAGATCCTCAAAGTCCACTGAGATTCTTCCTAAAATATTTTAACATGTTTATATTTTTTAAAAGAAATTAGTTTTTGGGGTGACTAGGTGGCGCAGTGAGTAAGAGCACTGGGCCCAGAGTTGGGATTACCCGGGATCGGTCCAGCCTCAGAAAATGAGCACCCACACATAAATAATGACTGGCCGTGTAACCTTGAGCAAGTTACTTAACCCCAATTGCTTTAAAAAAAAAAAGAAAGAAATTAGTTTTCACCTCTCACTGTGAATTCTGCATCTTTCCTTGATTCCCCCATCTCGGATTATACTGCCTAACACACTAGGTGATATTAGCAGTTCTACAACACTCTCTCCTACAACCTTGCATTTTATTTTTGTTTTATATTTTGGCATCAGCTAAAATAATCATGCCAACACCTGAGAAGAATTATCTCCAGGAAATTATTTCACTGTCTCATTCATAACCATTCTTCTTTCTTATTATGATACAACATTGCCCCTTTTTTCCTGAATACAAAATTTAAGTATTTAAGTATTAAGTATCTAGAGCTTTACTTTTAACTACCCTTGCACATCAGAATTCTGCTTTACTTGTGATTCAGTTATATAAAACAGATTAAATATTCACAAAGAATTACAATCAAATGAATGTCCTTTCCTTCACAGCCATCAGTTGCCTGACTTTCTCTTGAATAACAAGAAAAAGAAAAAAAATTAATTATTTAACTATAGCACAAGTGTCCCTAAGCAAATACAAAGATAAATGCTGAAAAGTCAGCCTCTTTCCCTGTCACTATCTCCTTTCTTTCTCCTCCCATTGGCACTAAATTGTTAATAACAATATATTAATTTGCAATAGCTATTTTTCTTTAATTCACATACTATATTTTCAGTGTAGAAACACCAACATTATTTTATGGGTTAAAATCATTTATTACAGTTCTCTTTAAGGCATATTTAAATTTGCAAAACATTTGTGGGACATGCCTTAAGTGAGATGAAAGATGAAAGAAAATTTCATTGTTCTATTTCTCATGTATTATTATGTATTATAAACATCTGTAAATGTTTTAACACCATATTGAACTATATTTAACACCATATTCAACTATGAAAGAAGTACTGTGACTTAAGCCTTACATCTTCCCCCAACACCTAATTCACACTTTGGACACAATAGGTACTTTATGTTTGTTCAATTCAAATTGTAATTGAATAAGTATTTGTTATGCACAATATCTCATTTTTAAATGGCTATTTCTTCTAACCACCAGCAATTACTCTTGTACTAACATTCTTATTATCTAAAATGTTTCCCCTGAATAAGAAGAGTTCATCCTGATCATCACAATGATTATACATCATTAATAATCAACAACACATTTTTATGAGAGTGAATAATAAATACCCTTGGATGATGTCAGTAAAAATGAAAGATTACTATATAATGTACCATCATGATTTTCCAATAAATTTGGGGAAATGACACCAAAGAAAAGGGAATTGCCTAAAAACTCACTATTCTCCCTATTGTTTTAGTTAATAGTTTCAGTCTCCTATCTGAGAGTCTTTTCAAACTAACAAACTAAGGTCTCCTCTTTCAGTCTGCATAGGTTAGATATAGACCAGTCTTAGAGTCATAGAACATAAAGCTGGAAGGGACCTAGATTAGAGATTACCTAATTCAATCCCTTCACTTTTCTTTCTCTGTTTAAGAAACATAAACCCACACTCGGAATAAAAGATTAGACTATTTGAATCAGTCCTAGCAAGCAACTTGAACAGCAGCACTGACATTTTGGTGAAGGAATTGAAAACAAGATTCTCTTTTTGTAGAGGATTTTACATTGGATAAGCAAGAACCTCTAGGTCCATTGAAATAGGATCCGTTTATGTAATGGCATTTGCTTGCTATTGAAGAAAGCAGCTTCTTCTGAATCTGCAAAGTGAGATGGACAGAGGCTGGAAGCTAATGAAATCTTCAGACTAAACACCTGTGCCAGAAGCTTTCACAAAAGAGTAGTTTTGCATTATGCTCAAAGCTTAATCAAACTCTACTTCACTTTTTTTCATCAGTTCACAACTCACCTTTTCAGTTTGGGTTGATTAAAATACTTCTCTGATATCTATGGAAATATACATGACTATTTATTAAAAATATGGCTGATGAATTTTTTGTATCACATGCCTAATTTATTATAATTGGACACCAAGACTAAATTGTTTCTTTAAGGAATCCATGGCAGGTGCCTAAAATATTCAATCATTATTTAGAGACTATCATATCTATTTGCATCTTTTTTTTCCTTTTCTCCAAAAATAATTAAGGAAATGAAAAGTTTAAAGAAAGAAAGGATGGGGAATTGTACTCTACTATTGCTCTGACAGAAAGGGAAACTGGCAACTATGAAAGTCAGAAGTATAATTTCAAATATCCTATAATGGGTAGCTAGAAATAGTAGCAGTCCCCTCCCTTTAGAAAGGATCTTCTAAAAACAGCATATGAACAGGTGAAGAAATGGGATTAATGAACATGAAATGTTTCCCACTATTTTGTTCACCTCTATGTAATAATAATAGCAATAATGTATCACTTTAATATTTTAAAGTGCTTTATAAATATTATTTCAATTTATGTCTACTAGGAGCCAATTTTATAAGAAGAACAATCTTACTTGAGCTCAAATCCGTTCTCAGACACTTAACACTTACTAGCTTTGTGATCTTGGGCAAATGACTTAGCCCCAATTGCCCTGCCTCCCCCCCTCCAAAAAGCAAAACAAAACAAACAAACAAAACAAAACAAAGCAAAATAAAACAAAACAAACCAACAACAAAAAACAAACAAAAAAAAAAACAACCAATCTTACTTGAAAAAGCATACACCAAACAGGACAAATTATTACTTGTGTTCACCTTAGGAATGAAAATGTTAATGGTGGCAAAAAAAAAAAAAGCTATTCTACTTTCTGATTTAATTTATCAGAATTCTTAAACTGATAAATAGATATATTGAGATAATATTCTTCATTACCTAAAAAAGAGGTAATTAAAACTACTTACTATAGAAATGGTCTTCAGAGGTGGGGTGGCTAGGTGGCGCAGTGAGTAGAGAGCTGGCCCTGGAGTCAGTAGGACCTGAGTTCGGATCCGACCTCAGACACAACTGACACACAAACAACAACAACAACAACAAAAAACCTAGCCGTGTGACCTTGGGCAAATTACTTAACCCCAATTGCCCTCCAAAAAGCAAAAAAAAAAAAAAAAAAAAAGAAATGGTCTTCAGGCTACCTAAATACCTAATAACTATTTGTTGTTCAGTCATTTCAGTCATGCCCAACTCTTCATGACCCCACTTAGGGTTTTCTTGGAAAAGATACTGAAGTGGTTTGCCATTTCGTTCTCCAACCTAATAACTATACCAATTTAGTTATCAGTCAGGTAGAATTCTTCAATTTATTTCTTGTCTACAGTAAAAAGTAAAACCCCATTCCTTCAAGATAGCACCAATTACACCAAGAAATGTCCCATCAAAATTCTGCTTAGGTCTACTAAAAAATTTTACAAAGAAAAACAGGGGGAAAATATTTCCAATATGAAACTGTGATTTATTCTAACTGTGCCAGGAAAACCAGTAGTTCCCCTTTCCCAGAACCAAAACTGAAGCAAAAACGGTCTGCTTTAATGGATAAGCATCTCCATCTTCTGGGCTTTTAGAACATTGCAGCTACCTACTATTCTGTCAGAGTTAGTGGGATTTTAAAAAAATTAGTGGTATTATAATAAAAGGCTGAAATTTCTTAGCTCTGCATACCAAACTTTCAGAGATTCAAAACTGCTGTTGACAAACAATAGATAACTGTAATGAGCAAACAGTTCACTAGAGAAGACATAGTGAAAAGGGAAAGAAATTATTTTTACAAAATTAGAGAACAAAAGAAATACATCCAAGGAAAAACTGAGCTAAATTATATTGAACAATTTTTTCATGTAATTGTGATTTTCATGTGATTGTGTATAGAGCTTTCTGCCAAGTGCTGAGGAAGATGACATTTGAATAGAGCATGGAACTTATAGAGTAATGAGAGCATTTGGCACAGTATGTGGTTGGTATGTGAAAGAAGAATAAAAACAAAGTGCTATGTGAGGTCCAAGTGGGAGGAAAATTATTACCAACTAGGAGAAGGGAATAATCAGAGTAGGCTTCTTAGAGAGAAGAGAAGAAATATGTCAACGATATGCTAAAAATGTGTCCTTGAAAAGAATGGTCTGTGTATACACTTGAATATACATATATACATTACAGGTTATATATACAATATAAGTTAAAGCCAAGAGTGGACATTTAATATTTTCAGAACCATTTCCTATTCTTTAAAAAGTCCCTATCCAAAAGAAAATCTGGGATTCAAGACAACTATTTAAATTATGGTCTAACCCCTACACTTTTAACACTAACAGAAGGAATTTCTAATTCAAAGGAAATAATTTTCAGTTTAGCACTTCTCCTAAAAGCCAAAAGGTCAATTTCATAAATTTATTATAAGTGGAATAAATAGAATACATACTAAATAGAAATCTATGGATTTTGGGGGCGGAGCCAAGATGGCAGAGTAGAAACAGCTCGTCCAAGCCACTCTGCCCCCAGGTTCCCCCCAAACTATGTAAAAGGGGACTCTGAACAACTTCTAGAGCCCCAGCACCCACAGAACGACACAGAGAAGCTAACCTCCCGCTGAGGACAGCCCAGCAGCCCTGCAGGAGGGACCAGCGCAGTGGTCTGGGACCTGGCAGCACGCAGCGGGGCACAGAGCACAGGAGCCAAGCCGAGCCCAGGTCCACATGAACCAAGGTTTTAGCCCCAGGGCGGCAGGGCCAGCAGCCAGCTGGAGGAATCCCAGAACACCAGGAGCTGTGGCAACTCCAGAATTATCAACATAGACTTGCCTGGGACAAAGTAAGAGGTTAGTGTCCTATGGACTTTGGGACTGGTATTAGGGAATGCATCGGCTCCCTCCCCTGGGGGCTAGAAGCCACTGAGGACAAACGCCATTTTGTAGTTTTCAGAGGCAGCTCCCGCTCCCAGCCTGCAAATTTGTAGGGAGATCCAGCGATCAGTCTTAGGGGGTAATCACTCTTGCTTTAACCTCCCTGGATCTGGATTGCGATCTAGGGTGGAAGTCGTGGGTGGGTTTACAGCTTGCCAGAAACAGAAGTTGCCCCCGACACGTTCGGGACGAAAATTCCTCTATCTGGCCTTAAAGCCATAGTGTGGCAACAAGCCCAAAAGTCAAGCAATTAAGTGGCAACATGCCAAGGCAAAGGAAACAGAAAAATGAAACCCTAGACTCCTATTTTGGGGGCATAGAGCGGGAAAAGGACTGTGAGGTCAGAAGTCCTGCTCCAAAAGCCCCAGGGGAAAACATGAGCTGGTTGCAGGCCATAGAGGACCTTAAGAAGGACTTTAAAAATCAAATAAGAGAAGTGGAGGAAAAATTGGAAAGAGAAATGAGAAGGATGCAGGAAAAGTATGAAATGAGGATCAACAGCCTGACTGAGGAAAACAACACCTTAAAAAATAGACTAATCAAATGGCAAAGGAGGCCCAAAAGGGCAATGAGGAGAAGAATGCCTTAAAAAGTCGAATTTGCCAGATGGAAAAAGAATCTCAAAAGTTCACTGAGGAGATTCATTCCTTCAGAGTTAGACTGGAGCAAATGGAAGTTAATGACTTTATGAGAAATCAAGATGCTGTTAAGCAGACCCAAACAAATGAAAGAATAGAAGGCAATGTGAAATATCTCATGGGAAAAACCACTGACCTGGAAAATAGATCCAGGAGAGACAATTTAAAAATTATTGGACTACCTGAAAGCCATAATCAAGGAAAGAACCTAGAAATCACCCTTCAAGAAATTCTCAAGGAAAATTGCCCTGATGTTTTAGATCCAGAGGGCAAAATAGAGGCTGAAAGAATCCACCGATCACCTCCTGAAAAAGATCCCAAAAAGAAAACTCCCAGGAATATTATAGCCAGGTTCCAGAATCCCCAGATCAAGGAGAAATACTCCAAGCAGCCAGGAAGAAACAATTTCAATATTGTGGAAACACAATCAGAATAGCCCAGGACCTGGCAGCTTCTACACTGAGGGATCGAAGGGCATGGAATATGATATTCCAGAGGGCAAAAGAACTGGGAATGAACCCAAGGGTCACCTACCCAGCAAACTGAGTATTTTGTTTCAGGGGAAAATATGGTCATTCAGTGGAATAGAGGACTTTCAAGCATTCTTGAGGAAAAAACCAGAGTTGAATAGAAAATTTGACATCCAGACACAAGAAGAGATGCCTGAGAAGGTAATCAGGGAAAAGAAATCAAAAGGAACTTATCAAAGTTGAACTATTTACATTCCTATATGGAAAAGCAATATCTGTGACTGATGATATCTTTCTCACTATGAAAATAATGGAAGAAGGGGGTGTGGTCATATGAATACATATGTGAATGTGTGTGTATATGGTTACAGTTATATATGGATAGAAGGCATAGGTTGAATTTGTCGGGAAGGGAGAATACTCAAGGGATGAAATTATGAGGTGAGAGAGGAAAGTGGCAAGAGGAGATGGGGAGAGACAGGGTAGGTAAACTATCCCATGCAGAAGAAGCAAGGGGAAGTGGTTGCAAAGGAGGGGGAGAATAAGGAAGGCTAAAAAGGCAAAACCACATTCACATTGAATTTGGTTCAGGGAGAAAATGACATACATACTAAATGGGATATCTCAACCTGCAGCAGGATAGGGGGAAGGGGGATGGGAGGAGGGATGATGGATGTGAGGGCATCCTTGGGGTGAGAGGAGGTTGGAAGTACCCACTATAGAAGAGGGACAGGATCATGTAGGTAATGGACCAGGTGGGGGGTGGGATGAGTGGGAGGGAATTATAAGCAGCCTTGTACAATATATCTACTATGATAATGTTTTGCATAGCTAGACTTGTACAACATATACTGAATTACTTATCTCCCCAGAGGGAATGGGTGACAAGGGAGGAAGGAAATGGATCTGAAATTCGAGGTCTTAACATTAAATGTTTCAAATATATATAAATACTATTATTAATACTCTTTTGCTTGTAATAGTGAGATAAGATGTGCAGGCATTGGGACACAAAGATTCACCTTCCTCTAATGGAAAAGTCGATGGGGGTATGGGAGAAGGTATGGGAGAGAGCAGATTGGAGGAAGTGATATCTTGTGGGACTACTATTCTGGGAGGTTGGGTAGGGGAATAATGGGGGGAAAATGATTGTAACTCAAAATCTGGCGGAAATGAATGATGTAAAAAAGAAGTTAATAAAGCATTTGTTTATAAAAAAAAAAGAAATCTATGGATTTTTAGACTGACAATATATCCTTAAATTGAAATGTATACATTTTCTTCAGACAACTCTATGTACAAATTGTAAGCAAATCTCCCACAGAGAGAAGGTCTAGCTTAGTTCTAACAAATATCCTAAAGCCATGGAAAATGGTTATTTTGGAAAAGCAAGTCACATACTAGATTAAAAGATTCTGAAACTTAAAATGTTTCTGGGATGATTTTCATTAATACACATATGTATATGTACACATATGTATATGTACACACATATGTATATGTACATATTCATAGCACTCAGTAGCTGAGCATCTATTGCCAACAATCATTTTATTCTTCCTATCTATATAACAAATGCAAGATAAGCCAAGTACAAAAAAATTAGGTAACTTAATTTTCTACTAAGGGCAGTCCAAAGCCAAAGTATCTGTGAGAGAATATTGTCACTCAAATTTATATATCGTAATCATGAGTCATCACCTTGACATTGTTTCATTTCAATGTCTTACTGAACTAACCCCCCCCTCCCTCTTTTTGTCACTGCCAAACAACAAAGAATAATGGAATATTTATTTATGGGAGTTTGAAGAGACCTTAGAAACATTACTTAATCCCAACTTTCAAATTTGCAGATAAGGAAATTTAGGCCTAGAATGGTTAGCCATCTTACTGAAGCTATGTAGAGGCAGAAACAGAACCAGAACCAGAATCCAGGCCTCCTGACTCCTAGTCTCTATCCCCTATATCCACAATATCTCTAACTGCTATTTGGTTGTTATCATAATTTACTCATGGGTTCTTATATTATTTTTTATTATTAAGGGACTAAGGAATCAGGACAAACTGGATTTGTGCTGTTGCACTGTAATTACATTTGTATTCTATTTTTGATAATTGGTATCCAAAGCTTTGTTAAAATGTAGTTTTTTAGCACAAAAGATGACAAGACAATCATAAACAGAGCTATAAATTGCCAGTAACTAGGGCATCATCACCCACTGGAAATGTGGGCTTGAAGACTAGGAATGAGTCATAGTTGGCCAATTTACAATATGATACCTAATCCTACTTCGTTGTTTAGGTGCTGACAATTTATCTATACAACTGATCTCTAGGCTACATACAATTTTTATACAATAATTAAAGCCAGCTCCTTGATCATATGACCATATGTTGAAAAACAACAGGTAGTAAAGAAGCCTATAACTAGCAGAAAATTAATAAATGTTGCCTCCTGAATGACATAAAGGGCCAAATGCCTTCATACTTGATAATTAATTACAAAATAAAAATGGGAAAAAACAGAAGAAAAATGACCTCATGGTATAGAGGAAAGGACATTAGCTCTAAAATCAGAGGACCTGAGTTTGAAGCCCACTTTAGATGCTTACTATGTGTGTGACCTTGGAAAAATTACTTACTCTCCCAAAGTCTTTTTCCTCAACTATAAAATGAGAAGATAAAGTAGATGACCTTTATGGTCCTTTCAGATGATGATCTAGGGTCCTAAGTGCATTTACAAAAAAGTTCTACATTTTCATGTTCAGAGAAGAATATAATTCTTCTTTTAACTATATATGCTTACATCTTGTTATATAATTAACAACAAAGCATTAAAATGCTAAAACTATGTTTTTATTCTTATTAAAATTACTGCATACTATTTCACTTAACCTGTTCTCATAGAGAAATGGATGATTTTTCCCCCTCTTGGTCAATTTTATTTGCTATTTCTATAGGGAATGAATTGTGCTGATAATTCACTAGAATATAATGTAACTGCACAGGAGAACCCTGGGTGATGCACATGAGAAGAAAAGGAAGAAACCATACAAATACATAATTCACAGTATTGAATGATAAGCACACAAGAGGGCTGCAAAACAAGTGCTTTGTGAGGTCTGAGGGGGAGAAAGTTGGTAAGTGACAGAAAACATTACCAGAGTCAGTAAACTTCATTGTTCAAATGAAGCCAAATTCATTCTGCCTACCTTAGAATTGGAAGTAGACTCCAAGAAACAGAGCCTGTTGCCAAATCCTTCAGCTGCCAAACATAGTTTCTGCTGTTCTTTGTGGATGGTCGCAGTACATTGCAAAACCACTTCGTCATCCTGCCAAAAAGAAGAAATAAGTGGCGAATGTTAAGTTGGACATGACTGTGCATTCTAGATCAGATCTGGAAGGAAACAGCTCAGATGCATTTTAAAAATCAGAGTTAAAGGAGGAGCCAAGATGGCGGAGTAGAAACAGCTCTTCCAAGCCTCTCTGCCCCCAGATTCCCCACAAACTATGTAAAAAAGGACTGTGAACAACTTCTGGAGCCCCAGCACCCACAGAACGACACAGAGAAGCTAAACTCCTGCTGAAGACAGCCCAGCAGCCCTGCAGGAAGGACCAGCGCAGCGGTCTAGGAGCCGGCAGCGCGCAGAGCGCAGAGCGCAGGAGCCGAGCTGAGCCGAACCCAGGTCCGCGTGAGCCGAGGTTTTAGCTCCAGGGCGGCAGGGCCAGCAGCCAGCTGGAGGAACCCCAGAACACCAGGAGCTGTGGCGATTCCAGAATTATCAACATAGACATGCCTAGGACAAAGTAAGAGGTTAGTGTCCTATGGACTTTGGGGCCTGTATTTGGGGAGTGCGTCAGCTCCCTCCCCTGGGGGCTAGAAGCCACTGAGGAAACACACCATTTTGTAGTTTTCAGAGGCAGGTCTGGCTCCCAGCCTACAAATCGTGGGGAGATCCAGCGATCAGTCTTGGGGGGTAATCGCTCTTGCTTTAACCTCCCTGGATCTGGATTGTGATCTAGGGTGGAAGTTGTGGGTGGGTTTACAGCTTGCCAGAAACGGAAGTTGCCCCCACCCACACGTTCGGGACGAAAATTCCTCTATCTGGCCTTAAAGCCATAGTGTGGCAAGAAGCCCAGAAGTCAAGTAATTAAGTGGCAACATGCCAAGGCAAAGGAAACAGAAAAATGCAACCCTAGACTCCTATTTTGGGGGCATAGAGCAGGAAAAGGACTGTGAGGTCAGAAGTCCTGCTCCAAAAGCCCCAGGGGAAAACATGAGCGGGTTGCAGGCCATAGAAGACCTTAAGAAGGACTTTAAAATCAAATAAGAGAAGTGGAGGAAAAATTAGAAAGAGAAATGAGAAGGATGCAGGAAAAGTATGAAATGAGGGTCAACAGCCTGACTGAGGAAAACAACACCTTAAAAAATAGACTGGCTCAAATGGCAAAGGAGGCCCAAAAGGGCATTGAGGAGAAGAATGCCTTAAAAAGTCGAATTTGCCAGATGGAAAAAGAATCTCAAAAGTTCACTGAGGAGATTCATTCCTTCAGAGTTAGACTGGAGCAAAATGGAAGCTAGTGACTTTATGAGAAATCAAGATGCTGTTAAGCAGATCCAAACAAATGAAAGATTAGAAGGCAATGTGAAATATCTCATGGAAAAACCACTGACCTGGAAAATAGATCCAGGAGAGACAATTTAAAAATTATTGGACTACCTGAAAGCCATGATCAAAGAAAGAACCTAGAAATCACCCTTCAGGAAATTCTCAAGGAAAATTGCCCTGATGTTTTAGATCCAGAGGGCAAAATAGAGGTTGAAAGAATCCACCAATCACCTCCTGAAAAAGATCCCAAAAAAGAAAACTCCCAGGAATATTATAGCCAGGTTCCAGAATCCCCAGATCAAGGAGAAAATACCACAAGCAGCCAGGAAGAAACAATTTCAATATTGTGGAAACACAATCAGAATAGCCCAGGACCTGGCAGCTTCTACACTGAGGGATCAAAGGGCATGGAATCTGATATTCCAGAGGGCAAAAGAACTGGGAATGAACCCAAGGGTCACCTACCCAGCAAAACTGAGTATTTTGTTTCAGGGAAAATATGGTCATTCAGTGGAATAGAGGACTTTCAAGCATTCTTGAGGAAAAAACCAGAATTGAATAGAAAATTTGAAATCCAGACACAAGAAGCAAGAGATGCCTGAGAAGGTAATCAGGGAAAAGAAATCAAAAGGAACTTATCAAGTTGAACTATTTACATTCCTATATGGAAAAGCAATAACTGTGACTGAGGAAACCTTTCTCAGTATGAGAATAATGGAAGAAGGGTGTGTGGTCATATGAATACATATGTGAATGTGTGTGTATATGGTTACAGTTATATATGGATAGAGGGCATAGGTTGAATTTGTTGGGAAGGGAGAATACTCAAGGGATGAAATTGTGAGGTGAGAGAGGAAAGTGGCAAGAGGAGATGGGGAGAGACAGAGTAGGGTAAACTATCCCATGTAGAAGAAGCAAGGGGAAGTGGTTGCAAAGGAGGGGGAGAATAAGGAAGGCTAAAAAGACAAAACCACATTCCCATTGAATTTGGTTCAGGGAGAAAATGACAGACATACTAAATGGGATATCTCAACCTGCAGCAGGATAGGGGGAAGGGGGATGAGAGGAGGGATGATGGATGGGAGGGCATCCTTGGGGTGAGGGGAGGTTGGAAGTACCCACTATAGAAGAGGGACAGGATTATGTAGGGAATGGACCAGGTGGGGGGTGGGATGAGTGGGAGGAATTATAAGCAGCCTTGTACAATATATCTACTATGATAATGTTTTGCATAGCTAGACATGTACAACATATACTGAATTGCTTATCTCCCAAGAAGGAATGGGTGACAAGGGAGGAAGGGAATGGATCTGAAATTTGAGGTTGTAACATTAAATGTTTCAAATATATATAAATACTATTAGTAATACTCTTTCGCTTGTAATAGGGAGATAAGATGTGCAGGCATCGGGACACAAAGATTCACCTTCCTCTAATGGAAAAGTCAGTGGGGGTATGGGAGAAGGTATGGGAGAGAGCAGATTGGAGGAAGCGATATCTTGTGGGACTACTATTCTGGGAGGTTAGGTAGGGGAATAATGGGGGGGAAATGAATGTAACTCAAAATCTGGCGGAAATGAATGATGTAAAACAGAAGTTAATAAAGCGTTTGTTTAAAAAAAAAAAAGAACAGAGAAAAGAGGTGTGGACTAGTAACCTGGTGAGAGGCAAGGATGTCTAGTGGAAAGACTGCGTGCTGCTTTGAGGTCTACAAAGTATTAAAAGAACCAGAGGAAGATATATGGAAGCTTGGCTGGAACCTCTGTGGAGGGTTTTATTTTGTTTTTGTTGTTTGTCTTCATTATCTTGGTGGTTTTCTTCTAGTGACTTTAGCTTTTCAACACCCTTTTGAAAATGTCTAGAAGTGACCCATTAAGAGCAGAGTAGAGAATGAACACTGTCATTCCTGAAAGTTATGCCTCTAAACAGAATCCAAGATTTGTACTGTCTAAGCATGTTGTTGACTCATGTTACATTTGTAGTCAACTAAACTCCTAGATCTTTTTCTTTTTGGGGTGTTGGGGGAGAGGCAATCAGGATTAAGTGTCTGAGACCAGATTTGAACTCAGGTCCTCCTGACTCCAGGCCCAGCTCTCTATCCACTGCACCACCTAGATTTTTTTTTTTTTCAAATAAACTACTGCTTAAACCTTGAAAAAAAAAAAAAAAAAAATCAGAGTTAAAGGCAACAGCAAGAACAAAAACAGAAGCAATTCCCAGGGCTTTATTAATTCATTGTAAGAAAGCTAACTTGATGTAGAATTCACCACACTAAGGCATTCATCTTTTCCCACATGATACCTCCTTCTTCCCAGGGGGAACACTAAGCAAATCACACCACAAACTAAGGCCTTTTAAACATGATTAAAACAAGAACATTAGCAAGGAATTATGCCACATATCTCCTTAAAAGCCAATGTCATCACCATAAAATAGATTCTTTGGGTGGGCAGATATGCTATTGTAAATCAAGTATTCCAAAAAGCAGATCAAGAGGAATAGTGTCTTCAATACATATGTAACCTTCCCTAGCAGATGTAAATGGATATATTCCCTAACTATTCCATGTCATTACAAGATAATGGATTCTCCAAGGATTGACTAGGCATGGTAGGTGGTGAAGTGGATAGAGTGTTGGGCTGGGAATTAGGAAAATAAATCTTTCAGAGTCTAAATCTGGCCTCAGACACGTACTAACTGTGTGGCCCTGAGCAAGTCACTTAACCCTGTGTACCTCAGCTTCCTTATCTGAATTATGCGCTGGAGAAGGAAATCACAAACTGTTCTAGCACCTTTGCCAAGAAAACTCTAAATAGGGTCATGAAGAGTCAGATACAACTGAAAATGAATGAACAACAAAAGTAGTGGGGAAATATATTGCACAACCTTTTGTCACCATCATCAGTAATCATGGTGGTAACACCTACATATGTACATGACTTTAACAAAGCACGTGTGCATTATCTTGTCCCAACCCTACAATAACCGTAAGAGGAAATCAAGACCTATCATATTATTTCCACTTTACCCACAGTAAACTGATACATCAAGAGGTCAAATGACTTTCCTTGAGGACATGCAAATATTAAGTGGTAGCTTTGGGACCAGAACTCGGGTTTTCAAATTTCCATGGTCCAGAGTGTATTCTATGACATAATTATATTATTCAATTCCATCAATGGTGAAAATTTAGGAAATACAACTGTTTTCATTATGGCATTTCACTCTGAGGGTTAAAAAAAAACCTGTCAGGTTAGATGACAGATATCACATTCATCACTACTTTTAATTAATCACAACTTTAATTAAGTGAGAAGGGCAAAACAAACACATACTTCTAAAAGTGGTTAAGATGTGACCAGCCTTAAAAAGCATTATGCTGGTTGGTTAACTTAAAGAACATGATTATCTTTCTTTATTGCCAAGAATCAGTATATCATGCATGAAAAACAATAATGCCTCTATTTGTTTTTATATTATTTAGGTAGCAGCAACAATCAAAGAACAATTCAGAAGTTCCAGACCCAGGCATAGTCAAATTCCTTGCAAATCACTTTAATATCTGCCCTTTGGAAAGCATTAATTCTTAGTAAATTTTCAGTTATTGTCATTTAAAAATGGCCAACTCCTGTAACAGCTTACTGAACATCTCAATGGCCAAGAGTTGTGAACTATGACAGCTGGGTATCTTAGGAAATATGGTCTTCCCCCTCCCTTTACACACAAGTGTGCACATACATACATACATACATACACACATGCACACATACATATACAATTTAACCCTGAAGAAAAGGAAGGAAACATCACTCCAGATTTGGGGATTAGAGATGAAATCTTAGATACTTATGCTTTTTTTGCTTTTCTTTTATTCCCAACACTTAGTACAGTACCTGACACATAGCAAGTGTTCAATATATACTTGTTGACTGTCTAACCAATAGAAGAGGAGCTAGGTCTGGCAAAGCAGTGTGGCAAGTAGAAAAACAGGAACCTTGGTCACTCAGATGAGATGGCTAATCAAGAAGTCGAAAGCAAGTAACCTGTCCCTGGGACCACCAGTGTCATCATCCATAAGCAGGTGGACAGGCCCACAGCAAATCAATTGGAAGAATAGTTTAAATAACAAGAACTTTCTCTCCCTTGGCTATGATCTCTCACAAAGTTAGGAAAATCTATTTTCTCCCTTTTCTCTCCTCCATCCATAAGTCTGGGAGGAGCTGAAAAAAAGAACAATTTCCTATTTTGCTATCCCACTTTGCCAACCATTTTTTTTTAATAAATTAGTTTTTCCCTTGTCAGGAGTTATGCCATTATTCACGATCAAGGTGCAGATGGGGGAGGGGGCAATGTCTTTGAGTAGTTTTATATTTCATAGGCTGTCTATACCAGGACCCCAAAACTCTGACCTGAGAGGTGAAAAGACTTCTCTATACCTATTAAGTCATACCTAAACTTTATCCCTTTTGTTCAAAGGGAAGGATGTATGTAATGGAAATGCAAATTTAGAGATCTTCCCTGCCCCTAGCCCTTTGATAGACTCTGAGAACCTTCCTTGATTTGATAATATACTCTGCCTCCTAATAGGCTGAATGTGGTCACATGGAGCCTGTGATAGGAGGCTTGGTTTTCAGGAATGCCTACACCTTGATGCTGTGTGATTGGGCAGTGGGTCAAGAGGGTGGTTACATTCTCTGAGCCAGGAGAAGGCTATATAATCCCTGTTGTGAGGCTTTGCTTTGGGGCTCACTTTGAGAAGTGTGTGATTTGACCAGATGAGACTCTGGGCAGCCCTTGAGAGCCCCCTTGCTTTGAAAACCCAAATGTTGATGCTTCCCTCTCTGGTAACTGTGATTTGGTATTGATGTAATGGTTGGGCAGTTTGGAAGCCTGACTGCTTGATCTTTTTGTTTCTCTGTCTTGTAAGTTCTGTCTGTATACTTTGAAGTTCCGGGTGCTGACCTTTTCCCCCTGAACTAGGTAAATGATATATGTTTGATTGACTAAAGTAAGCTTGTTAACCCATTTTGAGTTGCTTTCCTTTAGAAAAGCAGATCTAAGAACCTGTGTTGGCAGCCACTCTGGGGATGTTGGGGTGCTTGCTGCCACAATGTAGCAGGAGGCTCTAGAGGAAATAGACCCACCTCTGAGCTGACCCACTAGGTGTTATGATTATGTTCCTCTAGTGTGGAGAGTAAAGGAGAACATAGATTCAGCCACCTTTATGGTGGCACCTATTGTAGTTTTTATGTCTGTAATAATTTATTTTCATTTAATGAATATGTAGACATATAAATACATTATCAGAATGGTCAAAATAAAACAATGCAATAGTTTTGAAAATTATGTAATTTGCTGGACCTTTGTTAAATATAGGGGTAATATTTTCTTTCTTTTTTTTTTTTTTTTTGGTGGGCAATTGGGGTTAAGTAACTTGCCCAAGGTCACACGGCTAGGGTTTTTTGTTTTGTTTTGTGTGTGCGTTAAGTGTCTGAGGCCAGATCCGAACTCACGTCCTTCTGACTCCAGGGCCAACGCTCTACTCACTGCGCCACCTAGCCGCCCCAAATATTTTCAATAAAAATATGCTGAATGGAAAAAAAAACTGAATGCATGAATAAAAGAAAAAAAAAAGAGAGCCGAGAAGAAGGAAGGAGAAGGAAGAATCAAAGAGATAGAATACATTTCTTGGTGGGATTTAGAGTAGGACTCTGCTACAACAAGTGAAGGGTGAAGGAAGATATAACTATATTTTAATAACATAACTTATTGTGACAAAATCAATGAGAACCTGTTAATGAACCAGAGTGCTTTATTTTTCATTTCCAGATGTCTTGTTTGAATACAAAATCTTTATAGCGTATTGGGGTTTCCCAAGAAGCCAAACATATCTAGATCTCCAGTGACCAAAAGATATGCTGAAATCTGACCACAAATTACCACCTATGGTTGTAATTATGCAGTCATTATTATCAACACATACAATTTCTAGGCCTCAATGATTTGAGAAGACATCTGTCTTGGTGTCAGATTTTTGCTAAATATCCTCACAGGTATTTTTTTTTTGTTTTTTTTTTATTTCTTACAAATAAAATATCTGTACATTTTAAAATAAATATGTATGCCAACAGACTTCTTAAAGTTTATTTATATTCCAAAAATAAAGATGGCTTTCAACTTCCAACTAAAGAAATGGCAAGCTAACAGAACTATGACCCAGAGGAGTCCAATTAAAATCAATGCCTAAGAGAAGATCAGCTTTAGTTACAAAAATGCTCTGAACAATAGCTGATGTTCTTGGATTTCCATGTCTTAAGGTTTCTTCTGAATTATCTTTACTACCTAAGTCCTGGGGTTCAGGTTTCTAGTGTACATATAAGTAAGTTCTACATTGTTTTAAGTTTTTCCCCTTTGCCTAATTGTTGACATGTTCTGGGATTCTTATAATGCCCATGCTTTCACTGTGACCTTGAATGCTAGAAGGCATATTCTATTCAATTCAACAAGCATTTATACTGTGTTCAAGGCATTTCAATAGACACTGGAGATACCAAAAAGCAAACATACACCTATACATGCACACACACACGTACATACACGCACACAGACACATATATACCAGTCCTGCTGCCTGCTTTCTTCCTTCCTTCCTTCCTTCCTTCCTTCCTTCCTTCCTTCCTTCCTTCTTTCCTTCCTTCCTTCTTTCCTTTCTTTTTCCCTTTCTTTCTTTCACAAAACCTTCAACCCAGTTCACTCTGAACCTAATAGATTGGACCACAACAAATCCCTGCCCAAGCTCCACTTAATGGCTGTATTTTGCATCCTCCTGGCTTTAGAGTAAATGTCAATGATAACCATTTCTCTTTGAAACAGCAAGCCTGAAAATCTTCCCCACCCCAGCTTGATTTTTTTTCCTAATTAAAGGGGCCATCCTTTGACTCACTTCTTAAAAAAGCCTATTCGCTGAATGGGTGTTATCTCACTCTAAGTGAGTACCTGAAAATGCCTTAGCCTAAAAGGGCCAGGGTCTCCCATTGCATCCTGGGTCATCTTGATGAATATCTGGTTACTGGATCCAGGTGGCTCTGGAGGAAAAAGTGAGGTTGGTGACCTTGCACAGCCCTTCCTTACTCAAATCAAAGTCA